>JBAKBP010016045.1:0-53176 GCA_037953745.1 Lithodes maja
CGTGTCTCCACCGTACAAGACCAATTCACTTTAGTGTCCAATCTCAGAAAATATTTTTAGAGAGAATATTATTTTGTCAATTCAATCTTAACTAGCCTAGTTTTTAGAGACATTTTAGCTCAGTTATATGTCTACGTCTCGTGTAGATAGCCTAGTTATATGGGCTTTAAATCCCGTTTCGTGTCTCCACCGTACAAGACCAATTCAATTTAGTGTCCAATCTCAGAAAATATTTTTAGAGAGAATATTATTTTGTCAATTCAAGCTTAACTAGCCTAGTTTTTAGGGACATTTTAGCTCAGTTATATGTCTACGTCTCGTGTAGATAGCCTAGTTATATGGGCTCTAAATCCCGTTTCGTGTCTCCACCGTACAAGACCAATTCACTTTAGTATACAATCTCAGAAAATATTTTTAGAGAGAATATTATATTGTCAATTCAATCTTAACTAGCCTAGTTTTTAGGGACATTTTAGCTCAGTTATATGTCTACGTCTCGTGTAGATAGCCTAGTTATAGGGGCTCTAAATCCCGTTTCATGTCTCCACCGTACAAGACCAATTCACTTTAGTGTCCAATCTCAGAAAATATTTTTAGAGAGAATATTATTTTGTCAATTCAATCTTAACTAGCCTAGTTTTTAGGGGCATTTTAGCTCTATTATATGTCTACGTCTCGTGTAGGTAGCCTAGTTATAGGAGCTCTAAATCCCGTTTCGTGTCTCCACCGTACAAGACCAATTCAATTTAGTGTCCAATCTCAGAAAATATTTTTAGAGATAATATTATTTTGTCAATTCAATCTTAACTAGCCTAGTTTTTAGGGGCATTTTAGCTCAGTTATATGTCTACGTCTCGTGTAGGTAGCCTAGTTATAGGGGCTCTAAATCCTGTTTCGTGTCTCTACCGTACAAGACCAATTCACTTTAGTGTCCAATCTCAGAAAATATTTTAGAGATAATATTATTTTGTCAATTCAATCTTAACTAGCCTAGTTTTTAGGGACATTTTAGCTCAGTTATATGTCTACGTCTCGTGTAGATAGCCTAGTTATAGGGGCTCTAAATCCCGTTTCGTGTCTCCACCGTACAAGACCAATTCACTTTAGTGTCCAATCTCAGAAAATATTTTTAGAGAGAATATTATTTTGTCAATTCAATCTTAACAAGCCTAATTTTTAGGGACATTTTAGCTCAGTTATATGTCTACGTCTCGTGTAGATAGCCTAGTTATAGGGGCTCTAAATCCCGTTTCGTGTCTCCACCGTACAAGACCAATTCACTTTAGTGTCCAATCTCAGAAAATATTTTTAGAGAGAATATTATTTTGTCAATTAAATCTTAACTAGCCTAGTTTTTAGAGACATTTTAGCTCAGTTTTATGTCTACGTCTCGTGTAGATAGACTAGTTATATGGGCTCTAAATCCCGTTTCGTGTCTCCACCGTACAAGACCAATTCACTTTAGTGTCCAATCTCAGAAAATATTTTTAGAGAGAATATTATTTTGTCAATTCAATCTTAACTAGCCTAGTTTTGGGGGGCATTTTAGCTCTATTATATGTCTACGTCTCGTGTAGGTAGCCTAGTTATAGGGGCTCTAAATCCCGTTTCGTGTCTCCACCGTACAAGACCAATTCACTTTAGTGTCCAATCTCAGAAAATATTTTTAGAGAGAATATTATTTTGTCAATTCAATCTTAACTAGCCTAGTTTTTAGGGGCATTTTAGCTCAGTTATATGTCTACGTCTCGTGTAGGTAGCCTAGTTATAGGGGCTCTAAATCCCGTTTTGTGTCTCCACCGTACAAGACCAATTCACTTTAGTGTCCAATCTCAGAAAATATTTTTAGAGAGAATATTATTTTGTCAATTCAATCTTAACTAGCCTCGTTTTTAGGGACATTTTAGCTCAGTTATATGTCTACGTCTCGTGTAGATAGCCTAGTTATAGGGGCTCTAAATCCCGTTTCGTGTCTCCACCGTACAAGACCAATTCACTTTAGTGTCCAATCTCAGAAAATATTTTTAGAGAGAATATTATTTTGTCAATTCAATCTTTACGAGCCTAGTTTTTAGGGACATTTTAGCTCAGTTATATGTCTACGTCTCGTGTAGATAGCCTAGTTATAGGGGCTCTAAATCCCGTTTCGTGTCTCAACCGTACAAGACCAATTCACTTTAGTGTCCAATCTCAGAAAATATTTTTAGAGAGAATATTATTTTGTCAATTAAATCTTAACTAGCCTAGTTTTTAGAGACATTTTAGCTCAGTTATATGTCTACGTCTCGTGTAGATAGCCTAGTTATATGGGCTCTAAATCCCGTTTCGTGTCTCCACCGTACAAGACCAATTCACTTCAGTGTCCAATCTCAGAAAATATTTTTAGAGAGAATATTATATTGTCAATTCAATCTTAACTAGCCTAGTTTTTAGGGTGATTTTAGCTCTATTATATGTCTACGTCTCGTGTAGGTAGCCTAGTTATAGGGGCTCTAAATCCCGTTTCGTGTCTCCACCGTACAAGACCAATTCCCTTTAGTGTCCAATCTCAGAAAATATTTTTAGAGAGAATATTATTTTGTCAATTCAATCTTAACTAGCCTCGTTTTTAGGGTGATTTTAGCTCAGTCATATGTCTACGTATCGTGTAGATAGCCTAGTTATAGGGGCTCTAAATCCCGTTTCGTGTCTCCACCGTACAAGACCAATTCACTTTAGTGTCCAATCTCAGAAAATATTTTTAGAGAGAATATAATTTTGTCAATTCAATCTTAACTAGCCTAGTTTTTAGGGGCATTTTAGCTCAGTTATATGTCTACGTCTCGTGTAGGTAGCCTAGTTATAGAGGCTCTAAATCCCGTTTCGTGTCTCCACCGTACAAGACCAATTCACTTTAGTGTCCAATCTCAGAAAATATTTTTAGAGAGAATATAATTTTGTCAATTCAATCTTAACTAGCCTAGTTTTTAGGGTGATTTTAGCTCAGTTATATGTCTACGTCTCGTGTAGGTAGCCTAGTTATAGAGGCTCTAAATCCTGTTTCATGTCTCCACCGTACAAGACCAATTCACTTTAGTGTCCAATCTCAGAAAATATTTTTAGAGATAATATTATTTTGTCAATTTAATCTTAACTAGTCTAGATTTTAGGGACATTTTAGCTCAGTTTTATGTCTACGTCTCGTGTAGGTAGCCTAGTTATAGGGGCTCTAAATCCCGTTTCGTGTCTCCACCGTACAAGACCAATTCCCTTTAGTGTCCAATCTCAGAAAATATTTTTAGAGAGAATATTATTTTGTCAATTCAATCTTAACTAGCCTAGTTTTTAGGGTGATTTTAGCTCAGTCATATGTCTACGTATCGTGTAGATAGCCTAGTTATAGGGGCTCTAAATCCCGTTTCGTGTCTCCACCGTACAAGACCAATTCACTTTAGTGTCCAATCTCAGAAAATATTTTTAGAGATAATATTATTTTGTCAATTCAATCTTAACTAGCCTAGTTTTTAGGGGCATTTTAGCTCAGTTATATGTCTACGTCTCGTGTAGGTAGCCTAGTTATAGAGGCTCTAAATCCCGTTTCGTGTCTCCACCGTACAAGACCAATTCACTTTAGTGTCCAATCTCAGAAAATATTTTTAGAGAGAATATTATTTTGTCAATTCAATCTTAACTAGCCTAGTTTTTAGGGACATTTTAGCTCAGTTATATGTCTACGTCTCGTGTAGATAGCCTAGTTATAGGGGCTCTAAATCCCGTTTCATGTCTCCACCGTACAAGACCAATTCACTTTAGTGTCCAATCTCAGAAAATATTTTTAGAGAGAATATTATTTTGTCAATTCAATCTTAACGAGCCTAGTTTTTAGGGACATTTTAGCTCAGTTATATGTCTACGTCTCGTGTAGATAGCCTAGTTATAGGGGCTCTAAATCCCGTTTCGTGTCTCCACCGTACAAGACCAATTCACTTTAGTGTCCAATCTCAGAAAATATTTTTAGAGAGAATATTATTTTGTCAATTAAATCTTAACTAGCCTAGTTTTTAGAGACATTTTAGCTCAGTTATATGTCTACGTCTCGTGTAGATAGCCTAGTTATATGGGCTCTAAATACCGTTTCGTGTCTCCACCGTTCAAGACCAATTCAATTTAGTGTCCAATCTCAGAAAATATTTTTAGAGAGAATATTATTTTGTGAATTCAATCTTAACTAGCCTAGTTTTTAGAGACATTTTAGCTCAGTTATATGTCTACGTGTCGTGTAGATAGCCTAGTTATAGGGGCTCTAAATCCCGTTTCGTGTCTCCACCGTACAAGACCAATTCACTTTTGTGTCCAATCTCAGAAAATATTTTTAGAGAGAATATTATTTTGTCAATTCAATCTTAACTAGCCTAGTTTTTAGGGTGATTTTAGCTCTATTATATGTCTACGTCTCGTGTAGGTAGCCTAGTTATAGGGGCTCTAAATCCTGTGTCGTGTCTCCACCGTACAAGACCAATTCACTTTAGTGTCCAATCTCAGAAAATATTTTTAGAGATAATATTATTTTGTCAATTCAATCTTAACTAGCCTCGTTTTTAGGGTGATTTTAGCTCTATTATATGTCTACGTCTCGTGTAGGTAGCCTAGTTATAGGGGCTCTAAATCCCGTTTCATGTCTCCACCGTACAAGACCAATTCACTTTAGTGTCCAATCTCAGAAAATATTTTTAGAGAGAATATTATTTTGTCAATTCAATCTTAACTAGCCTAGTTTTTAGGGTGATTTTAGCTCTATTATATGTCTACGTCTCGTGTAGGTAGCCTAGTTATAGGGGCTCTAAATCCCGTTTCATGTCTCCACCGTACAAGACCAATTCACTTTAGTGTCCAATCTCAGAAAATATTTTTAGAGATAATATTATTTTGTCAATTCAATCTTAACTTGCCTAGTTTTTAGGGGCATTTTAGCTCAGTTATATGTCTACGTCTCGTGTAGGTAGCCTAGTTATAGAGGCTCTAAATCCCGTTTCGTGTCTCCACCGTACAAGACCAATTCACTTTAGTGTCCAATCTCAGAAAATATTTTTAGAGAGAATATTATTTTGTCAATTCAATCTTAACTAGCCTAGTTTTTAGGGACATTTTAGCTCAGTTATATGTCTACGTTTCGTGTAGGTAGCCTAGTTATAGAGGCTCTAAATCCCGTTTAGTGTCTCCACCGTACAAGACCAATTCACTTTAGTGTCCAATCTCAGAAAATATTTTTAGAGAGAATATTATTTTGTCAATTCAATCTTAACTAGCCTAGTTTTTAGGGTGATTTTAGCTCAGTTATATGTCTACGTCTCGTGTAGATAGCCTAGTTATAGGGGCTCTAAATCCCGTTTCGTGTCTGCACTATACAAGACCAATTCACTTTAGTGTCCAATCTCAGAAAATATTGTTTGAGAGAATATTATTTTGTCAATTCAATCTTAACTAGCCTAGTTTTTAGGGACATTTTAGCTCTATTAAATGTCTATGTCTCATGTTGATAGGCTAGTTATAGGGGCTCTAAATCCCGTTTCGTGTCTCCACCGTACAAGACCAATTCACTTTAGTGTCCAATCTCAGAAAATATTTTTAGAGAGAATATTATTTTGTCAATTCAATCTTAACTAGCCTAGTTTTTAGGGGCATTTTAGCTCAGTTATATGTCTACGTCTCGTGTAGATAGCCTAGTTATAGGGGCTCTAAATCCCGTTTCGTGTCTCCACCGTACAAGACCAATTCACTTTAGTGTCCAATCTCAGAAAATATTTTTAGAGATAATATTATTTTGTCAATTCAATCTTAACTAGCCTAGTTTTTAGGGTGAATTTAGCTCTGTTATTTGTCTATGTCTCGTAAAGATAGCCTAGTTATAGAGGCTCTAAATCCCATTTCGTGTCTCCACCGTACAAGACCAATTCACTTTAGTGTACAATCTCAGAAAATATTTTTAGAGATAATATTATTTTGTCAATTCAGTCTTAACTAGCCTAGTTTTTAGGGTGAATTTAGCTCTGTTATTTGTCTACGTCTCGTGTAGATAGCTTAGTTATAGAGGCTCTAAATCCCATTTCGTGTCTCCACCGTACAAGACCAATTCACTTTAGTGTACAATCTCAGAAAATATTTTTAGAGAGAATATTATTTTGTCAATTCAGTCTTAACTAGCCTAGTTTTTAGGTGTGAATTTAGCTCTGTTATTTGTCTACGTCTCGTGTAGATAGCCTAGTTATAGAGGCTCTAAATCCCGTTTCGTGTCTCCACCATACAAGACCAATTCACTTTAGTGTCCAATCTCTGATTTTTTTTTTAGAGATAATATAATTTTGTCAATTCAATCTTAACTAGCCTAGTTTTTAGGGTGATTTTAGCTCTTATTATATGTCTACGTCTCGTGTAGATAGCCTAGTTATAAAGGCTCTAAATCCCGTTTCGTGTCTCCACTATACAAGACCAATTCACTTTAGTGTCCAATCTCAGAAAATATTTTTTGAGAGAATATTATTTTGACAATTCAATCTTAACTAGCCTAGTGTTTAACCCTTTCACACATATGACGCAATGTTGAGCCTATTGGGGATACTTTAAAGCCTTTGTACCATCAGGGGGTATTTAGAAACCTTTAGTTTAGTTACTTCAACCTCTGCAGTTGTCTTTGAGTTAGGTCGTGGGCAGAAAACTAATTTTGGAGAGGTAATTTTAAGAGTGAGAGAACTCTATTTCTTATTGCTAATCTGGCAACCTCTGCGTCATAAATGCGTGAAAGGGTTAATGGCATTTTAGCTCTATTATTTGTCTACGTCTCGTGTAGATAGCCTAGTTATAGGGGCTCTAAATCCCGTTTCGTGTCTCCACTATACAAGACCAATTCACTTTAGTGTCCAATCTCAGAAAATATTTTTAGAGAGAATATTATTTTGACAATTCAATCTTAACTAGCCTAGTTTTTAGGGGTATTTTAACTCTATTATTTGTCTACGTCTCATGTAGATAGCCTAGTTATAGGGGCTCTAAATCCCGTTTCGTGTCTCCACCGTACAAGACCAATTAACTTTAGTGTCCAATCTCAGAAAATATTTTTTGAGAGAATATTATTTTGTCAATTCAATCTTAACTAGCCTAGTTTTTAGGGGCATTTTAACTCTATTATATATCTACGTCTCGTGTAGGTAGCCTAGTTATAGAGGCTCTAAATCCCGTTTCGTGTCTCCACCGTACAAGACCAATTAACTTTAGTGTCCAATCTCAGAAAATATTATTTTGTCAATTCAATCTTAACTAGCATAGTTTTTAGGGACATTTTAGCTCTATTATATGTCTACGTCTCATATAGATAGCCTAGTTATAGGGGCTCTAAATCTCGTTTCGTGTCTCCACCGTACAAGACCAATTCACTTTAGTGTCCAATCTCAGAAAATATTTTTAGAGAGAATATTATTTTGTCAATTCAATCTTAACTAGCCTAGTTTTTAGGGGCATTTTAGCTCAGTTATATGTCTACGTCTCGTGTAGATAGCCTAGTTATAGGGGCTCTAAATCCCGTTCGTGTCTCCACCGTACAAGACCAATTCACTTTAGTGTCCAATCTCAGAAAATATTTTTAGAGAGAATTATTAATTTTGTCAATTCAATCTAACTAGCCTAGTTTTTAGGGTGAATTTAGCTCTGTAATTTGTCTACGTGTCGTGTAGATAACCTAGTTATATAGGCTCTAAATCCCATTTCGTGTCTCCACCGTACAAGACCAATTCACTTTAGTGTACAATCTCAGAAAATATTTTAGAGAGAATAATATTTTGTCAATTCAGTCTTAACTAGCCTAGTTTTTAGGGTAAATTTAGCTCTGTTATTTGTCTACGTCTTGTGTAGATAACCTAGTTATAGAGGCTCTAAATCCCGTTTCGTGTCTCCACCGTACAAGACCAATTCACTTTAGTGTCCAATCTGAGAAAATATTTTTAGAGAGAATATTATTTTGTCAATTCAATCTTAACTAGCCTAGGTTTTAGGGGCATTTTAGCTCAGTTATATGTCTACGTCTCATGTAGATAGCCTAGTTATAGGGGCTTTAAATCCCGTTTCGTGTCTCCACCATACAAGACCAATTCACTTTAGTGTCCAATCTCAGAAAATATTTTTTGAGAGAATATTATTTTGTCAATTCAATCTTAACTAGCCTAGTTTTTAGGGGCATTTTAGCCCTATTATATGTCTACGTCTCGTGTAGGTAGCCTAGTTATAGAGGCTCTAATCACGTTTTGTGTCTCCACCGTACAAGACCAATTAACTTTTAGTGTCCAATCTCAAAAAATATTTTTTGAGAGAATATTATTTTGTCAATTCACTCTTAACTAGCCTAGTTTTTAGGGGCATTTTAGCTCAGTTATATGTCTACGTCTCGTGTAGATAGCCTAGTTATAGCGGGCTCTAAATCCTGTTTAGTGTCTCCACCATACAAGACCAATTCACTTTAGTGTCCAATCTCAGAAAATATTTTTAGAGATAATATTATTTTGTCAATTCAATCTTAACTAGCCTAGTTTTTAGGGTGAATTTAGCTCTGTTATTTGTCTACGTCTCGTGTAGATAGCCTAGTTATAGAGGCTCTCTAAATCCCATTTCGTGTCTCCACCGTACAAGACCAATTCACTTTAGTGTACAATCTCAGAAAATATTTTTCAGAGAGAATATTATTTGTCAATTCAGTCTTAACTAGCCCTAGTTTTTAGGGTGAATTTAGCTCTGTTATTTGTCTACGTCTCGTGTAGATAGACTAGTTATAGAGGGCTCTAAATCCCGTTTTCGTGTCTCCACCGTACAAGACCAATTCACTTTAGTGTCCAATCTGAGAAAATATTTTTAGAGAGAATATTTTTTTGTTAATTCAATCTTAACTAGCCTAGGTTTTAGGGGCATTTAGCTCAGTTATATGTCTACGTCTCATGTAGATAGCCTAGTTATAGGGGCTTTAAATCCTGTTTCGTGTCTCCACCATACAAGACCAATTAACTTTAGTGTACAATCTCAGAAAATATTTTTGAGAGAATATTATTTTGTCAATTCAGTCTTAACTAGCCTAGTTTTTAGGGGCATTTTAGCTCTATTATATGTCTACGTCTCGTGTAGGTAGTCTAGTTATAGGGGCTCTAAATCCCGTTTCGTGTCTCCACCATACAAGACCAATTCACTTTAGTGTCCAATCTCTGATTTTTTTTTTAGAGAGAATATTATTTTGTCAATTCAATCTTAAACTAGCCTAGTTTTTAGGGTGATTTTAGCTCTATTATATGTCTACGTCTCGTGTAGATAGCCTAGTTATAGAGGCTCTAAATCCCGTTTCGTGTCTCCACTATACAAGACCAATTCACTTTAGTGTCCAATCTCAGAAAATATTTTTGAGAGAATATTATTTTGACAATTCAATCTTAACTAGCCTAGTTTTTAGCCCTTTCACACATATGACGCAATTTGAGCCTATTGGGGGATACTTTAAAGCCTTTGTTACCATCAGGGGTATTTAGAAACCTTTAGTTTAGTTACTTCAACCTCTGCAGTTGTCTTTGAGTTTAGGGGTGTGGGCAGAAAACTAATTTTGGAGAGGTAATTTTAAGAGTGAGAGAACTCTATTTCTTATTGCTAATCTGGCAACCTCTGCGTCATAAATGCGTGAAAGGGTTAATGGCATTTTAGCTCTATTATTTGTCTACGTCTCGTGTAGATAGCCTAGTTATAGGGGCTCTAAATCCCGTTTCGTGTCTCCACTATACAAGACCAATTCACTTTAGTGTCCAATCTCAGAAAATATTTTTAGAGAGAATATTATTTTGACAATTCAATCTTAACTAGCCTAGTTTTTAGGGGTATTTTAACTCTAGTATTTGTCTACGTCTCATGTAGATAGCCTAGTTATAGGGGCTCTAGAATCCTGTTTCGTGTCTCCACCGTACAAGACAATTCACTTTAGTGTCCAATCTCAAGAAATATTTTTTCAGAAAATATTATTTTGTCAATTCAATCTTAACTAGCATAGTTTTTAGGGACATTTTAGCTCTATTATATGTCTACGTCTCATATAGATAGCCTTTTTATAGGGGCTCTAAATCTCGTTTCGTGTCTCCACCGTACAAGACCAATTCACTTTAGTGTCCAATCTCAGAAAATATTTTTAGAGAGAATATTATTTTGTCAATTCAATCTTAACTAGCCTAGTTTTTATTGGTATTTTAGCTCTATTATTTGTCTACGTCTCATGTAGATAGCCTAGTTATAGGGGCTCTAAATCCCGTTTTCGTGTCTCCACCGTACAAGACCAATTCACTTTAGTGTCCAATCTCAGAAAATATTTTTAGAGATAATATTATTTTGTCAATTCAATCTTAACTAGCCTAGTTTTTAGGGTGATTTTAGCTCTATTATATGTCTACGTCTCGTGTAGATAGCCTAGTTATAGAGGCTCTAAATCCCGTTTCGTGTCTCCACTATACAAGACCAATTCACTTTAGTGTCCAATCTCAAAAAATATTTTTTGAGAGAATATTATTTTGACAATTCAATCTTAACTAGCCTAGTTTTTTAGCCCTTTCACACATATGACGCAATTTTGAGCCTATTGGGGATACTTTAAAGCCTTTGTTACCATCAGGGGTATTTAGAAACCTTTAGTTTAGTTACTTCAACCTCTGCAGTTGTCTTTGAGTTAGGTGTGGGCAGAAAACTAATTTTGGAGAGGTAATTTTAAGAGTGAGAGAACTCTATTTCTTATTGCTAATCTGGCAACCTCTGCGTCATAAATGCGTGAAAGGGTTAATGGCATTTTAGCTCTATTATCTTGTCTACGTCTCGTGTAGATAGCCTAGTTATAGGGGCTCTAAATCCCGTTTCGTGTCTCCACTATACAAGACCAATTCACTTTAGTGTCCAATCTCAGAAAATATTTTTAGAGAGAATATTATTTTGACAATTCAATCTTAACTATCCTAGTTTTGTAGGGGTATTTTAACTCTATTATTTGTCTACGTCTCATGTAGATAGCCTAGTTATAGGGGTTCTAAATCCCGTTTCGTGTCTCCACCGTACAAAGACCAATTAACTTTAGTGTCCAATCTCAGAAAATATTTTTTGAGAAAATATTATTTTGTCAATTCAATCTTAACTAGCATAGTTCTTTAGGGACATTTTAGCTCTATTATATGTCTACGTCTCATATAGATAGCCTAGGTTATAGGGGCTCTAATCTCGTTTCGTGTCTCCACCGTACAAGACCAATTCACTTTAGTGTCCAATCTCAGAAAATATTTTTAGAGAGAATATTATTTTGTCAATTCAATCTTAACTAGCCCTAGTTTTTTAGGGGTATTTTAGCTCTATTATTTGTCTACGTCTCATGTAGATAGCCTAGTTATAGGGGCTCTAAATCCCGTTTCGTGTCTCCACTATACAAGACCAATTCACTTTAGTGTCCAATCTCAGAAAATATTTTTTGAGAGAATATTATTTTGTCAATGCAATCTTAACTAGCCTAGTTTTTAGGGTGATTTTAGCTCAGTTATATGTCTACGTCTCGTGTAGATAGCCTAGTTATAGAGGCTCTAAATCCCGTTTAGTGTCTCCACCGTACAAGACCAATTCACTTTAGTGTCCAATCTCAGAAAATATTTTTAGAGAGAATATTATTTTGTCAATTCAATCTTAACTAGCCTAGTTTTTAGGGTGATTTTAGCCTCAGTTATATGTCTACGTCTCGTGTAGATAGCCTAGTTATAGGGGCTCTAAATCCCGTTTCGTGTCCTGCACTATACAAGACCAATTCACTTTAGTGTCCAATCTTCAGAAAATATTTTTTGAGAGAATATTATTTTGTCAATTCAATCTTAACTAGCCCTAGTTTTTTAGGGACATTTTAGCTCTATTAAATGTCTATGTCTCATGTTGATAGGCTAGTTATAGGGGCTCTAAATCCCGTTTCGTGTCTCCACCGTACAAGACCAATTAACTTTAGTGTCCAATCTCAGAAAATATTTTTAGAGAGAATATTATTTTGTCAATTCAATCTTAACTAGCCTAGTTTTTAGGGGCATTTTAGCTCAGTTATATGTCTACGTCTCGTGTAGATAGCCTAGTTATAGGGGCTCTAAATCCCGTTTCGTGTCTCCACCGTACAAGACCAATTCACTTTAGTGTCCAATCTCAGAAAATATGTTTAGAGATAATATTATTTTGTCAATTCAATCTTAACTAGCCTAGTTTTAGGGTGAATTTAGCTCTGTTATTTGTCTATGTCTCGTAAAGATAGCCTAGTTATAGAGGCTCTAAATCCCATTTCGTGTCTCCACCGTACAAGACCAATTCACTTTAGTGTACAATCTCAGAAAATATTTTTAGAGAATAATATTATTTTGTCAATTCAGTCTTAACTAGCCTAGTTTTTAGGGTGAATTTAGCTCTGTTATTTGTCTACGTCTCGTGTAGATAGCCTAGTTATAGAGGCTCTAAATCCCATTTCGTGTCTCCACCGTACAAGACCAATTCACTTTAGTGTACAATCTCAGAAAATATTTTTAGAGAGAATATGTATTTTGTCAATTCAGTCTTAACTTAGCCCTAGTTTTTAGGGTGAATTTAGCTCTGTTATTTGTCTACGTCTCGTGTAGATAGCCTAGTTATAGAGGCTCTAAATCCCGTTTCGTATCTCCACCGTACAAGACCAATTCACTTTAGTGTCCAATCTGAGAAAATATTTTTAGAGAGATATTATTTTGTCAATTCAATCTTAACTAGCCTAGGTTTTTAGGGGCATTTTAGCTCAGTTATATGTCTACGTCTCATGTAGATAGCCTAGTTATAGGGGCTTTAAATCCCGTTTCGTGTCTCCACCATACAAGACCAATTCACTTTAGTGTACAATCTCAGAAAATATTTTTTGAAGAGAATATTATTTTGTCAATTCAGTCTTAACTAGCCTAGTTTTTAGGGGCATTTTAGCTCTATTATATGTCTACGTCTCGTGTAGGTAGCCTAGTTATAGGGGCTCTAAATCCCGGTTTCGTGTCTCCACCATACAAGACCAATTCACTTTAGTGTCCAATCTCTGATTTTTTTTTAGAGATAATATTATTTTGTCAATTCAATCTTAACTAGCCTAGTTTTTAGGGTGATTTTAGCTCTTATTATATGTCTACGTCTCGTGTAGATAGCCTAGTTATAGAGGCTCTAAATCCCGTTTCGTGTCTCCACTATACAAGACCAATTCACTTTAGTGTCCTAATCTCAGAAAATATTTTTTGACGAGAATATTATTTTGACAATTCAATCTTAACTAGCCTAGTTTTTAACCCTTTCACACATATGACGCAATGTTGAGCCTATTGGGGATACTTTAAAAGCCTTTGTTACCATCAGGGGTATTTAGAAACCTTTAGTTTTAGTTACTCAACCTCTGCAGTTGTCTTTGAGTTAGGTGTGGGCAGAAAACTAATTTTGGAGAGGTAATTTTAAGAGTGCAGAGAACTCTTATTTCTTATTGCTAATCTGGCAACCTCTGCGTCATAAATGCGTGTGAAAGGGTTAATGGCATTTTAGCTCTATTATTTGTCTACGTCACGTGTAGATAGCCTAGTTATAGGGGCTCTAAATCCCGTTTTCGGTGTCTCCACTATACAAGACCAATTCACTTTAGTGTCCAATCTCAGAAAATATTTTTAGAGAGAATATTATTTTTGACAATTCAATCTTAACTAACATAGCCTAGTTTTTAGAGGGTATTTTAACTCTATTATTTGTCTACGTCTCATGTAGATAGCCTAGTTATAGGGGCTCTAAATCCGTTTCGTGTCTCCACCGTACAAGACCAATTAACTTTATGTCCAATCTCAGAAAATATTTTTTGAGAGAATATTATTTTGTCAATTCAATCTTAACTAGCCTAGTTTTAGGGCGCATTTTAACTCTATTATATATCTACGTCTTGTGTAGGTAGCCTAGTTATAGAGGCTCTAAATCCCGTTTCGTGTCTCCACCGTACAAGACCAATTAACTTTAGTGTCCAATCTCAGAAAATATTATTTTGTCAATTCAATCTTAACTTGCATAGTTTTTTAGGGACATTTTAGCTCTATTATATGTCTACGTCTTATATAGATAGCCTAGTTATAGGGGCTCTAAATCTCGTTTCGTGTCTCCACCGTACAAGACCAATTCACTTTAGTGTCCAATCTCAGAAAATATTTTTAGAGAGAATATTATTTTGTCAATTCAATCTTAACTAGCCTAGTTTTTGGGGCATTTTAGCTCAGTTATATGTCTACGTCTCGTGTAGATAGCCTAGTTATAGGGGCTCTAAATCCCGTTTCGTGTCTCCACCGTACAAGACCAATTCACTTTAGTGTCCAATCTCAGAAAATATTTTTAGAGAGAATATTATTTTGTCAATTCAATCTTAACTAGCCTAGTTTTTAAGGGTGAATTTAGCTCTGTAATTTGTCTACGTGTCGTGTAGATAACCTAGTTATATATGGCTCTAAATCCCATTTCGTGTCTCCACCGTACAAGACCAATTCACTTTAGTGTACAATCTCAGAAAATATTTTTAGAGAGAATAATATTTTGTCAATTCAGTCTTAACTAGCCTAGTTTTTAGGGTAAATTTAGCTCTGTTATTTGTCTACGTCTCGTGTAGCTTAACCTAGTTATAGAGGCTCTAAATCCCGTTTCGTGTCTCCACCGTACAAGACCAATTCACTTTAGTGTCCAATCTGAGAAAATATTTTTAGAGAGAATATTTATTTTGTCAATTCAATCTTAACTAGCCTAGGTTTTAGGGGCATTTTAGCTCAGTTATATGTCTACGTCTCATGTAGATAGCCTAGTTATAGGGGCTTTAAATCCCGTTTCGTGTCTCCACCATACAAGACCAATTCACTTTAGTGTCCAATCTCAGAAAAATATTTTTTGACGAGAATATTATTTTGTCAATTCAATCTTAACTAGCCTAGTATTTAGGGGCATTTTAGCCCTATTATATGTCTACGTCTCGTGTAGGTAGCCTAGTTATAGAGGCTCTAAATCACGTTTCGTGTCTCACCGTACAAGACCAATTAACTTTTAGTGTCCAATCTCAAAAATATTTTTGGGAAGGAGAATATTATTTTGTCAATTCACTCTTAACTAGCCTAGTTTTTAGGGGCATTTTAGCTCAGTTATATGTCTACGTCTCGTGTAGATAGCCTAGGTATAGGGGCTCTAAATCCCGTTTAGTGTCTCCACCATACAAGACCAATTCACTTTAGTGTCCAATCTCAGAAAATATTTTTAGAGATAATTTATTTTGTCAATTCAATCTTAACTAGCCTAGTTTTTAGGGTGAATTTAGCTCTGTTATTTGTCTACGTCTCGTGTAGATAGCCTAGTTATAGAGGCTCTAAATCCCATTTCGTGTCTCCACCGTACAAGACCAATTCACTTTAGTGTACAATCTCAGAAAATATTTTTAGAGAGAATATTATTTTTGTCAATTCAGTCTTAACTAGCCTAGTTTTTAGGGTGAAGTTTAGCTCTGTTATTTGTCTACGTCTCGTGTAGATAGACTAGTTATAGAGGCTCTAAATCCCGTTTCGTGTCTCCACCGTACAAGACCAATTCACTTTAGTGTCCAATCTAGAGGAAAATATTTTTAAGAAGAGAATATTTTTTTGTTAATTCAATCTTAACTAGCCTAGGTTTTAGGGGCATTTTAGCTCAGTTATATGTCTACGTCTCATGTAGATAGCCTAGTTAATAGGGGCTTTAAATCCCGTTTCGTGTCTCCACCATACAAGACCAATTTCACTTTAGTGTACAATCTCAGAAAATATTTTTTGAGAGAATATTATTTTGTCAATTCAGTCTTAACTAGCCTAGTTTTAGGGGCATTTTAGCTCTATTATATGTCTACGTCTCGTGTAGGTAGTCTAGTTATAGGGGCTCTAAATCCCGTTTCGTGTCTCACCATACAAGACCAATTCACTTTAGTGTCCGAATCTCTGATTTGTTTGTTAGAGAGAATATTTTTTGTCAATTCAATCTTAACTAGCCTAGTTTTTAGGGTGATTTTAGCTCTATTATATGTCTACGTCTCGTTGTAGATAGCCTAGTTATAGAGGCTCTAAATCCCGTTTCGTCGTCTCCACTATACAAGACCAATTCACTTTAGTGTCCAATCTCAGAAAATATTTTTTGAGAGAATATTATTTTGACAATTCAATCTTAACTAGCCTAGTTTTTAGCCCTTTCACACATATGACGCAATGTTGAGCCTATTGAGGGATACTTTAAAGCCTTTTGTTACCATCAGGGGTATTTAGAAACCTTTAGTTTAGTTACTTCAACCTCTGCAGTTGTCTTTGAGTTAGGTGTGGGCAGAAAACTAATTTTGGAGAGGTAATTTTAAGAGTGAGAGGGTTAATGGCATTTTAGCTCTATTATTTGTCTACGTCTCGTGTAGATAGCCTAGTTATAGGGGCTCTAAATCCCGTTTCGTGTCTCCACTATACAAGACCAATTCACTTTAGTGTCCAATCTCAGAAAATATTTTTAGAGAGAATATTATTTTGACAATTCAATCTTAACTAGCCTAGTTTTTAGGGGTATTTTAACTCTAGTATTTGTCTACGTCTCATGTAGATAGCCTAGTTATAGGGGCTCTAAATCCCGTTTCGTGTCTCCACCGTACAAGACCAATTCACTTTAGTGTCCAATCTCAGAAAATATTTTTTCAGAAAATATTATTTTGTCAATTCAATCTTAACTAGCATAGTTTTTAGGGACATTTTAGCTTTATTATATGTCTACGTCTCATATAGATAGCCTTTTTATAGGGGCTCTAAATCTCGTTTCGTGTCTCCACCGTACAAGACCAATTCACTTTAGTGTCCAATCTCAGAAAATATTTTTAGAGAGAATATTATTTTGTCAATTCAATCTTAACTAGCCTAGTTTTTAGGGGTATTTTAGCTCTATTATTTGTCTACGTCTCATGTAGATAGCCTAGTTATAGGGGCTCTAAATCCCGTTTCGTGTCTCCACCGTACAAGACCAATTCACTTTAGTGTCCAATCTCAGAAAATATTTTTAGAGATAATATTATTTTGTCAATTCAATCTTAACTAGCCTAGTTTTTAGGGTGATTTTAGCTCTATTATATGTCTACGTCTCGTGTAGATAGCCTAGTTATAGAGGCTCTAAATCCCGTTTCGTGTCTCCACTATACAAGACCAATTCACTTTAGTGTCCAATCTCAAAAAATATTTTTTGAGAGAATATTATTTTGACAATTCAATCTTAACTAGCCTAGTTTTTAGCCCTTTCACACATATGACGCAATTTTGAGCCTATTGGGGATACTTTAAAGCCTTTGTTACCATCAGGGGTATTTAGAAACCTTTAGTTTAGTTACTTCAACCTCTGCAGTTGTCTTTGAGTTAGGTGTGGGCAGAAAACTAATTTTGGAGAGGTAATTTTAAGAGTGAGAGAACTCTATTTCTTATTGCTAATCTGGCAACCTCTGCGTCATAAATGCGTGAAAGGGTTAATGGCATTTTAGCTCTATTATTTGTCTACGTCTCGTGTAGATAGCCTAGTTATAGGGGCTCTAAATCCCGTTTCGTGTCTCCACTATACAAGACCAATTCACTTTAGTGTCCAATCTCAGAAAATATTTTTAGAGAGAATATTATTTTGACAATTCAATCTTAACTATCCTAGTTTTTAGGGGTATTTTAACTCTATTATTTGTCTACGTCTCATGTAGATAGCCTAGTTATAGGGGCTCTAAATCCCGTTTCGTGTCTCCACCGTACAAGACCAATTAACTTTAGTGTCCAATCTCAGAAAATATTTTTTGAGAAAATATTATTTTGTCAATTCAATCTTAACTAGCATAGTTTTTAGGGACATTTTAGCTCTATTATATGTCTACGTCTCATATAGATAGCCTAGTTATAGGGGCTCTAAATCTCGTTTCGTGTCTCCACCGTACAAGACCAATTCACTTTAGTGTCCAATCTCAGAAAATATTTTTAGAGAGAATATTATTTTGTCAATTCAATCTTAACTAGCCTAGTTTTTAGGGGTATTTTAGCTCTATTATTTGTCTACGTCTCATGTAGATAGCCTAGTTATAGGGGCTCTAAATCCCGTTTCGTGTCTCCACCGTACAAGACCAATTCACTTTAGTGTCCAATCTCAGAAAATATTTTTAGAGAGAATATTATTTTGTCAATTCAATCTTAACTAGCCTAGTTTTTAGGGGCATTTTAGCTCAGTTATATGTCTACGTCTCGTGTAGATAGCCTAGTTATAGGGGCTCTAAATCCCGTTTCGTGTCTCCACCGTACAAGACCAATTCACTTTAGTGTCCAATCTCAGAAAATATTTTTAGAGAGAATATTATTTTGTCAATTCAATCTTAACTAGCCTAGTTTTTAGGGTGAATTTAGCTCTGTAATTTGTCTACGTCTCGTGTAGATAGCCTAGTTATAGAGGGTCTAAATCCCGTTTCGTGTCTCCACCGTACAAGACCAATTCACTTTAGTGTACAATCTCAGAAAATATTTTTAGAGAGAATAATATTTTGTCAATTCAGTCTTAACTCGCCTAGTTTTTAGGGTAAATTTAGCTCTGTTATTTGTCTACGTCTCGTGTAGATAACCTAGTTATAGAGGCTCTAAATCCCGTTTCGTGTCTCCACCGTACAAGACCAATTCACTTTAGCGTCCAATCTGAGAAAATATTTTTAGAGAGAATATTATTTTGTCAATTCATTCTTAACTAGCCTAGGTTTTAGGGGCATTTTAGCTCAGTTATATGTCTACATCTCATGTAGATAGCCTAGTTATAGGGGCTTTAAATCCTGTTTCGTGTCTCCACCATACAAGACCAATTCACTTTAGTGTACAATCTCAGAAAATATTTTTTGAGAAAATATTATTTTGTCAATTCAGTCTTAACTAGCCTAGTTTTTAGGGGCATTTTAGCTCTATTATTTATCTACGTCTCGTGTAGATAGCCTAGTTATAGGGGCTCTAAATCCCGTTTCGTGTCTCCACCATACAAGACCAATTCACTTTAGTGTCCAATCTCAGAAAATATTTTTTGAGAGAATATTATTTTGTCAATTCAGTCTTAACTAGCCTAGTTTTTAGGGGCATTTTAGCTCTATTATATGTCTACGTCTCGTGTATATAGCCTAGTTATAGAGGCTCTAAATCCTGTTTCGTGTCTCCACTATACAAGACCAATTCAGTTTAGTGTCCAATCTCAGAAAATATTTTTTGAGAGAATATTATTTTGACAATTCAATCTTAACTAGCCTAGTTTTTAGGGGCATTTTAGCTCTATTATTTGTCTACGTCTCGTGTAGATAGCCTAGTTATAGGGGCTCTAAATCCCGTTTCGTGTCTCCACTATACAAGACCAATTCACTTTAGTGTCCAATCTCAGAAAATATTTTTAGAGAGAATATTATTTTGACAATTCAATCTTAACTAGCCTAGTTTTTAGGGGTATTTTAGCTCTATTATTTGTCTACGTCTCATGTAGATAGCCTAGTTATAGGGGCTCTAAATCCCGTTTCGTGTCTCCACTATACAAGACCAATTCACTTTAGTGTCCAATCTCAGAAAATATTTTTTGAGAGAATATTATTTTGTCAATTCAATCTTAACTAGCCTAGTTTTTAGGGTGATTTTAGCTCAGTTATATGTCTACGTCTCGTGTAGATAGCCTAGTTATAGAGGCTCTAAATCCCGTTTAGTGTCTCCACCGTACAAGACCAATTCACTTTAGTGTCCAATCTCAGAAAATATTTTTAGAGAGAATATTATTTTGTCAATTCAATCTTAACTAGCCTAGTTTTTAGGGTGATTTTAGCTCAGTTATATGTCTACGTCTCGTGTAGATAGCCTAGTTATAGGGGCTCTAAATCCCGTTTCGTGTCTGCACTATACAAGACCAATTCACTTTAGTGTCCAATCTCAGAAAATATTTTTTGAGAGAATATTATTTTGTCAATTCAATCTTAACTAGCCTAGTTTTTAGGGACAGTTTAGCTCTATTAAATGTCTATGTCTCATGTTGATAGGCTAGTTATAGGGGCTCTAAATCCCGTTTTGTGTCTCCACCGTACAAGACCAATTCACTTTAGTGTCCAATCTCAGAAAATATTTTTAGAGAGAATATTATTTTGTCAATTCAATCTTAACTAGCCTAGTTTTTAGGGGCATTTTAGCTCAGTTATATGTCTACGTCTCGTGTAGATAGCCTAGTTATAGGGGCTCTAAATCCCGTTTCGTGTCTCCACCGTACAAGACCAATTCACTTTAGTGTCCAATCTCAGAAAATATTTTTAGAGATAATATTATTTTGTCAATTCAATATTAACTAGCCTAGTTTTTAGGGTGAATTTAGCTCTGTTATTTGTCTATGTCTCGTGTAGATAGCCTAGTTATAGAGGCTCTAAATCCCATTTCGTGTCTCCACCGTACAAGACCAATTCACTTTAGTGTACAATCTCAGAAAATATTTTTAGAGATAATATTATTTTGTCAATTCAGTCTTAACTAGCCTAGTTTTTAGGGTGAATTTAGCTCTGTTATTTGTCTACGTCTCGTGTAGATAGCCTAGTTATAGAGGCTCTAAATCCCGTTTCGTGTCTCCACCGTACAAGACCAATTCACTTTAGTGTCCAATCTGAGAAAATATTTTTAGAGAGAATATTATTTTGTCAATTCAATCTTAACTAGCCTAGGTTTTAGGAGCATTTTAGCTCAGTTATATGTCTACGTCTCATGTAGATAGCCTAGTTATAGGGGCATTAAATCCCGTTTCGTGTCTCCACCATACAAGACCAATTCAATTTAGTGTACAATCTAGAAAATATTTGTTGAGAGAATATTATTTTGTCAATTCAGTCTTAACTAGCCTAGTTTTTAGGGGCATTTTAGCTCTATTATATATCTACGTCTCGTGTAGATAGCCTAGTTATAGGGGCTCTAAATCCCGTTTCATGTCTCCACCATACAAAACCAATTCACTTTAGTGTCCAATCTCAGAAAATATTTTTTGAGAGAATATTATTTTGTCAATTCAGTCTTAACTAGCCTAGTTTTTAGCGGCATTTTAGCTCTGTTATATGTCTACGTCTCGTGTAGGTAGCCTAGTTATAGGGGCTCTAAATCCCGTTTCGTGTCTCCACTATACAAGACCAATTCACTTTAGTGTCCAATCTCAGATTTTTTTTTTAGAGAGAATATTATTTTGTCAATTCAATCTTAACTAGCCTAGTTTTTAGGGGCATTTTAGCTCTATTATTTGTCTACGTCTCGTGTAGATAGCCTAGTTATAGGGGCTCTAAATCCTGTGTCGTGTCTCCACTATACAAGACCAATTCACTTTAGTGTCCAATCTCAGAAAATATTTTTAGAGAGAATATTATTTTGACAATTCAATCTTAACTAGCCTAGTTTTTAGGGGTATTTTAGCTCTATTATTTGTCTACGTCTCATGTAGATAGCCTAGTTATAGGGGCTCTAAATGCCGTTTCGTGTCTCCACCGTACAAGACCAATTCACTTTAGTGTCCAATCTCAGAAAATATTTGTTGAGATAATAATATTTTGTCAATTCAATCTTAACTAGCCTAGTTTTAGGGGCATTTTAGCTCTATTATATGTCTACGTCTCGTGTAGGTAGCCTAGTTATAGAGGCTCTAAATCCCGTTTCGTGTCTCCACCGTACAAGACCAATTAACTTTAGTGTCCAATATCAGAAAATATTTTTAGAGAGAGTATTATTTTGTCAATTCAATCTTAACTAGCCTAGTTTTTAGGGGCATTTTAGCTCAGTTATATGTCTACGTCTCGTGTAGATAGCCTAGTTATAGGGGCTCTAAATCCCGTTTCGTGTCTCCACCGTGCAAGACCAATTAACTTTAGTGTCCAATCTCAGAAAATATTTTTTGAGAAAATATTTTTTTGTCAATTCAATCTTAACTAGCCTAGTTTTTAGGGTGAATTTAGCTCTGTAATTTGTCTACGTCTCGTGTAGATAGCCTAGTTATAGAGGCTCTAAATCCCATTTCGTGTCTCCACCGTACAAGACCAATTCACTTTAGTGTACAATCTCAGAAAATATTTTTAGAGAGAATATTATTTTGTCAATTCAGTCTTAACTAGCCTAGTTTTTAGGGTGAATTTAGCTCTGTTATTTGTCTACGTCTCGTGTAGATAACCTAGTTATAGAGGCTCTAAATCCCGTTTCGTGTCTCCACCATACAAGACCAATTCACATTAGTGTCCAATCTCAGAAAATATTTTTAGAGAGAATATTATTTTGTCAATTCAATCTTAACTAGCCTAGTTTTTAGGGGCATTTTAGCTCCGTTATTTGTCTACATCTCGTGTAGATAGCCTAGTTATAGGGGCTCTAAATCCCGTTTCGTGTCTCCAAGACCAATTCACTTTAGTGTCCAATCTCAGAAAATATTTTTTTGAGAGAATATTTTTTTGTCAATTCAGTCTTAACTAGCCTAGTTTTTAGGGTGATTTTTGGTCAGTTATATGTCTACATCTCGTGTAGATAGCCTAGTTATAGGGGCTCTAAATCCTGTTTCGTATCTCCAAGACCAATTCACTTTAGTGTCCAATCTCAGAAAATATTTTTTGAGAGAATATTTTTTTGTCAATTCAGTCTTAACTAGCCTAGTTTTTAGGGTGATTTTAGCTCAGTTATATGTCTACATCTCGTGTAGATAGCCTAGTTATAGGGGCTCTAAATCCCGTTTCGTGTCTCCAAGACCAATTCACTTTAGTGTCCAATCTCAGAAAATATTTTTTGAGAGAATATTATTTTGTCAATTCAGTCTTAACTAGCCTAGTTTTTAGGGTGATTTTTAGCTCAGTTATATGTCTACATCTCGTGTAGATAGCCTAGTTATAGGGGCTCTAAATCCCGTTTCGTGTCTCCAAGACCAATTCACTTTAGTGTCCAATCTCAGAAAATATTTTTCGAGAATAAACTGTATTTAACCCGAAAATTTGTTTCACCTTGAAGCTCTCTTTACATAAACTCTCAGAAAATATTATTTTGGTCAAGTCAATCTTACTTAGATGGTATGTGTAAAATCTCAGAAAATATATAGGGTTCCAGACACATACAAAGAGGAGTCAAGGTGGAAAATAAACGCGTTTTCTGGTTAAAAAACTTGTATTGTAAACAAAAATCATACCACACGTGATGGAGGTACGGCTCTAAATAAAAAATAAAAAAAGGTGGTCGTATCGGCTAAAAAATACTTATTGGTCCTTACTTACCACATTGAGATCCGCTAAAGAGTTAAAACAAAGAGATACAAACCTTGCCTCTATCGTAGTAATGTTTATCTTGTTTGTCCGTAAGTGATGGCGGGTAAGCCATGAGACACACATCATCATCATCATCTGTGTGCCTCAGCCTTAGTTAGTGGTGTGTCTCCTTCGCATCTAGTAACGCGCCGCAGCCGCCCCCAACAACCTCATTCACATACCCAACTCAGGTTCGAATCCTCCGGGGAATATCACCAGCTTTTCGGATAAATAAATATATGAAATTATTATATCTTTAACTATTTGCAGATGCATACTATATAATGATTACTCCCCTCATGTTCTATAATAACCAACCAGAATTAATATAAACACTATATAATATGAGGAGAACTTTATTGATAATATTTTTACAGATAGTGACCTAAAGCGAAACATTGTCCTCCTCAATCATGATGACCGGCAGAGACCACGGTGGGATTCCTAAGCAGGCCTTAGTCCTGCTACTACCACTACTACTACTACTCACCCTGTTGGTTCCGTGTGGTGCTAACTACACAACTAATTGTCCCATCATCTTACCTAATAACGAAACCCCACTACCGCTGCCAATCACCATGCAGTTTATACACGCATCTTACTCAAAATGGAGGGCCTATTGGGAGCTGTTGACGGAAGATGGCGAACCAGCTGCCTGTTTGTTCATGGAGAATTTTGACACCAACAACACCATCCGTTCGGCTGGTGTCGGCTGTCTCAATGTCACCAGCTGGGAACACGCGGCTGTCCAGCCTCCCTTTGTTACGGGGTCAGTGTTTTCGTACGATAACGATATCGTCACTTTTTTCCTGACATCTAACAAAAGCTTCACTATCCAGTTGAATCAAAAGGAGGCTGGTGAACTGACCCAAGATACCAATGGTCTAGTAACTATGGTAGACCGGGTGAACATGTCCTTTGGGGCACCACTGATTAAGTTACCCAACTTTGAGGTCATGAATGATGATGGGTGCCTAGCTCTGATAGGGTGTGACAGTGGGTTTAGTAGCAGACTCAGCCTGTCACCCTCTGCTGATCTCATCCGACTCTCCCCGGAAGCCGGAAGTGAGGAAATTACAGTCTCAGTGATGCTCTACCCCTGTTTCCCCACCTACTATTATGCCATATACAATAGCACGCATGGAACCCGAGAGGCACTTCACCTAAACGTAACTTACTCCCGAGGTTATCGCTACCAAACTCTCACGGTCGATCTTAACTCCACCACCATTCTCTCCATCACGAGGGCACACCACAAAGGGGAGGAAGACTGCTCTGGGTCTTGGTACAAGTTGGGTGTCGAGGGTGCGAGGGTCATTCCTAATTGTGTTTCTAGTAAAGCTGGTATTACCAAAGCTGGTATTACGGGCAATTCGTTTTCCCCTATTCTACTCTCATCCCCAATTATCATATTAAGTTCAATTGTTATAACTAGTGTTATTCGATTATTGTAAATCCTGATTGTTTACATGTTCTAGCTAGAAAAATATCCATTTTAGCAATTCTGACACCATCCGTTTCGGCTGTCTCAATGTCACCAGCTGGATTTTAGGGGCTCTAAATCCCATTGTGTGTCTCCAGACCAATTCATTTTAATGTACAATCTCAGATTTTTTGTTTTGGAGAAGATATTATTTTGGTCAAGTCAATCCTAGTTTTTAGGGGGATTTAGAACCCCATTAATACGTACATTAGCTAGCCTAGTTTTCGGGGCTCTAAATCCCGTTTCGTGTCTCCCGACCGGCGGAGACCACCTATGTTTGTGTCCTGGATTCCTAAGCAGGCCTTGATCCTGCTGGTTACTATAACCCGACTGTGTCACCATCCAGGACTTTAGCGGACACCGCCGCTTTGGGGTTATTATTATACATTATACGGCCTTTTTTTTTTTTTTTTTATTTTGAACCGTACTACTCACTCACATTTCTGGCATTATTTTTTTTTAACAATAAACTATAATTATTTAACTAGAAAATTCGTTTCATTTACCCCTTCAGACTCATATGACGCAACCTCTCCAAAATTATTTTTCTGCCACACCTCAGTCATCCGTCGTTTCCACAACCCACCCATGGCCTAGATATAGAGGCTCTAAATCCCGTTTCGTGTCTCCACTATACAAGACCAATTCACTTTAGTGTACAATCTCAGAAAATATTTTTAGAGAGAATATTATTTTGTCAATTAAATCTTAACTAACTAGCCTAGTTTTTAAGGTGATTTTAGCTCTATTATATGTCTACGTCTCGTGTAGGTAGCCTAGTTATAGAGGCTCTAAATCCCGTTTCGTGTCTCCACTATACAAGACCAATTCACTTTAGTGTCCAATCTCAGAATGTTTTTTTAAAGAGAATATTATTTTGTCAATTCAATCTTAACTAGCCTAGTTTTTAGGGTGATTTTAGCTCTATTATATGTCTACGTCTCGTGTAGGTAGCCTAGTTATAGAGGTTCTAAATCCCGTTTCGTGTTTCCACCGAACAAGACCAATTCACTTTAGTGTCCAATCTCAGAAAATATTTTTTGAGAGAATATTATTTTGTAAATTCAATCTTAACTAGCCTAGTTTTTAGGGACATTTTAGCTCTATTATATGTTTACGTCTCGTGTAGATAGCCAAGTTATAGGGGCTCTAAATCCCGTTTCGTGTCTCCACCGTACAAGACCAATTCACTTTAGTGTCCAATCTCAGAAAATATTTTTAGAGAGAATATTATATTGTCAATTCAATCTTAACTAGCCTAGTTTTTAGGGTGATTTTAGCTCTATTATATGTCTACGTCTCGTGTAGATAGCCTAGTTATAGAGGCTCTAAATCCCGTTTCGTGTCTCCACCGTACAAGACCAATTCACTTTAGTGTCCAATCTCAGAAAATATTTTTAGAGAGACTATTTTTTTGTCAATTCAATCTTAACTAGCCTAGTTTTTAGGGTGATTTTAGCTCTATTATATGTCTACGTCTCGTGTAGGTAGCCTAGTTATAGAGGCTCTAAATCCCGTTTCGTGTCTCCACTATACAAGACCAATTCACTTTAGTGTACAATCTCAGAAAATACTTTCAGAGAGAATATTATGTTGTCAATTCAATCTTAACTAGCCTAGTTTTTAGGGTGATTTTAGTTCTATTATATGTCTACGTCTCGTGTAGGTAGCCTAGTTATAGGGGCTCTAAATCCCGTTTCGTGTCTCCACCGTACAAGACCAATTCACTTTAGTGTACAATCTCAGAAAATATTTTTAGAGAGAATATTATTTTGTCAATTCAATCTTAACTAGCCTAGTTTTTAAGGGTGATTTTAGCTCTATTATATGTCTACGTCTCGTGTAGGTAGCCTAGTTATAGAGGCTCTAAATCCCGTTTCGTGTCTCCACTATACAAGACCAATTCACTTTAGTGTACAATCTCAGAAAATATTTTTAGAGATAATATTATTTTGTCAATTCAATCTTAACTAGCCTAGTTTTTAGGGTGATTTTAGCTCTATTATATGTCTACGTCTCGTGTAGGTAGCCTAGTTATAGGGGCTCTAAATCCCATTTCGTGTCTTCACCGTACAAGACCAATTCACTTTAGTGTACAATCTCAGAAAATATTTTTAGAGAGAACATTATTTTGTCAATTCAATCTTAACTAGCCTAGTTTTTAGGGGCATTTTAGCTCTATTATATGTCTACGTCTCGTGTAGGTAGCCTAGTTATAGAGGCTCTAAATCCCGTTTCGTGTCTCCACCGTACAAGACCAATTAACTTTAGTGTCCAATCTCAGAAAATATTTTTTGAGATAATATTATTTTGTCAATTCAATCTTAACTAGCCTAGTTTTTAGGGACATTTTAGCTCTATTAAATGCCTACGTCTCATGTAGATAGCCTAGTTATAGGGGCTCTAAATCCCGTTTCGTGTCTCCACCGTACAAGACCAATTCACTTTAGTGTCCAATCTCAGAAAATATTTTTAGAGAGAATATTATTTTGTCAATTCAATCTTAACTAGCCTAGTTATTAGGGGCATTTTAGCTCAGTTATATGTCTACGTCTCGAGTAGATAGCCTAGTTATAGGGGCTCTAAATACCGTTTCGTGTCTCCACCGTACAAGACCAATTCACTTTAGTGTCCAATCTCAGAAAATATTTTTAGAGAGAATATTATTTTGTCAATTCAATCTTAACTAGCCTAGTTTTTAGGGTGAAATTAGCTCTGTTATTTGTCTACGTCTCGTGTAGATAGCCTAGTTATAGAGGCTCTAAATCCCATTTCGTGTCTCCAACGTACAAGACCAATTCACTTTAGTGTACAATTTCAGAAAATATTTTTAGAGATAATATTATTTTGTCAATTCAGTCTTAACTAGCCTAGTTTTTAGGGTGAATTTAGCTCTGTTATTTGTCTACGTCTCGTGTAGATAGCCTAGTTATACAAAGGAGTACAAAGGAGTACAAAGGAAATCAAGCAACAACAGATCCAGTGACCCTTCTAGGTTGCTTGTCCTCCAAAACACTGAGGATCAAGTATCCAAACAGTGGTTTAAAGTGGGTAAGGGAACATTGGAAAGGGAATTACTGCCCTGGAACTAATGTCCGTGGCAGGATTAGGAAGTTAGTAGGGGACAGATGGGTTAGTAACTGAGGGGGGGATAAAATAAAGTTATTCATTTACAAACGCAGTCAGTCGCGGGTTTGATGCGAGATATTTGTCTAGGCGGAGTTTAAATGAATCAACGGTGATGCAGTCTATAACGTTTCGGGGAAGCCCATTCCACAAGTTGACAACTCGATTGAAGAAGAAATTCTTAGATTCGTGCGAGTTAAAAGATTTACCAATAATTTTGCAACCGTTTCCCCGCGTGTAATTAGATTGGTCGATAGTGAAGTACTTACTACAGTTCATATTGTCGATGCCTTTGATGATTTTGAACACTTGAATTAAGTCGCCTCTTAATCTGCGCTGGGTTAAAGGAAATAGATGTAATTCTCTAAGACGCTCTTCGTATGGTTTGTTCTTTAGGCTAGGTATCATTTTGGTAACTCTACGTTGAACTCGTTCTAGCTTGTTTATATCTTTTTGGTAATAAGGGCACCAGGATTGAACGCAGTATTCCAGAAGAGGGCGGACTAAGGAATTGTAAAGGGTTAGGATAACTTCTTTGGATTTATGCTCAAATGACCTGCCTATAAAGCCAATTATTTTGTTTGCCTTCTTAACAACTTCTGAACATTGTTGACTCGGTTTTAGGTTACTCGATATTGTTACTCCCAGATCGGTTTCTCTGTTTACATTCTTAAGCTGAGTGCCATTCATCGAATAGTTTGCTTTCTCATTTAGGTATCCGATATGTAGTACTTTACATTTATCCGCATTGAAACTCATTTGCCAAATTTGGGCCCAACATGACAATTTATCTAGATTGTGTTGCATATCGTCAACTTGTTCTTTTGAGAGTACGCTATTTGCAATTTTTGTATCGTCAGCAAATTTTGAGATTGTACAGGTGAGACCCTCATCTATGTCGTTGATGTAAATTAGAAAGAGAATTGGTCCTAGTACCGATCCCTGGGGTACCCCGCTACTTACATTGGTCCATTTTGATGCCTTACCGTTTATGACTACTCTTTGCTTTCTGTCGCTGAGCCAATTTTCTATCCATTTCATCACACCGTCTTGTATTCCATGCGCTTTTAGTTTTAGCAGTAAACGTTTGTGGGGAACTTTGTCAAAGGCCTTTTGAAAATCAAGGTATATAATATCTACAGCTTTACTCTCATCATAGAGGTTGAGGATATCGTGAAAGAAGTCTAAGAGGTTTGTTAAACAGGAACGTTTTTTACGAAAGCCGTGTTGAGTATCTTTAAGTATGTTATTTTCCTCTAAGTGATTTACGAGTCTGTCTCTTATGACCGTTTCTAGCATTTTACATACAACTGAGGTTAAGCTAATTGGACGATAGTTACTGGATAGGGATTTGCTGCCTTTTTTGAATATCGGTGTTACGTTGGCTAGCTTCCACTGATCGGGCATAGTTCCAGACTGCAAGGATTTATTGAATAGTATTGTCAGTGGTTTAGAGAGCTCATCCTTAGCTTCCTTTAGAACTCTAGGCGAGATTGTATCAGGTCCAGGCGTTTTATTTACCTTGAGTTTATCTAAACAATTCAATACTTCTCTCTCTGTAACGGTGATATTGCTTAAAACATCTGAATTATCAATCTGAATCGGCGATGGTGTAGGGATATCACTGAGGTCTTCTGTTGTAAAAACTGATTCAAAGAAGGTATTGAGGGCATTACTCATTTGTTCTTCGTCTTTGGTGTATTCTCCATTTTCATCGACTAACGGTCCAACAGTTGAAGTAACTACTTTTTTCTTTCTGATATAACTATAGAATTCTTTCGGGTTTGTTTTACTTTGATTCGCAATATGTAACTCTAAGGTCTTTTTACTTTGCTTAATTAACTTTTTGGCTTTGCGTCGTAGCTCTACAAATTTCAGCCGTTCTTCGTCATTTTGTGAGGATTTTAATCTATCATTAGCAAATTTTTTAGCAAGCAGGCAGTTTGAAATATCTTTATTCCACCATTTGGGCTTATTATTATGGCCTGGACGCCGAGTTTTCGATGGTATGCAGTCTTGCACTGCTTTTAGGTAAGTGGCTTCGAATAACTTCCAAGATGTATTTATGTCGTTATTGTGAATTAAAAAGCTCCAGTCAGTTTCTTTAAACATAGCTCTAAGTTTAGGAAAGTTTGCTTTCTTGAAATTAGGGACTTTTTCGATGCTACTATTTGGTTCGTTACTAGTAAAGTTTAAAGTGAAAGTTATCGTATGATGGTCGCTGTTACTGAATTCATCACCAACATTCAAATTCTCTATTAATTCTTCTTTTGTTGCAAGTACAATGTCAAGAACGTTATTACCACGGGTCGGCGTTCCAACAAATTGATAAAGCGAACTCTCTTGCAAGTTCGTATACAAGTCATGTCCGGAGTGTGAAGTAAGAGTATCGCCCCACTTGGTCACAGGTAAATTAAAGTCACCAAAAATTACGGTATCTTGTGAGTTACTTACATCTGCAATTTGTTCGTAAATTTCTCGGTCAGTTTGCACTGATTGAGCTGGAGGTCTGTATATTAATGCAAGTATTATTTTGGTACCTTTATTATTCTTTATTAGCACAAAAGATGCATCGACGTTCACAATTTGAGGTTTTGACAAGAGGGTAGGGTTAAGACTTTCTTTGATATAAAGTAAAACGCCACCTCCATTTCGATTTATTCGGCTTTTCTCAAACATTACATAACCGGGAAGTGAATACTCTGCTAAAAAGTCTCTATCTTCTGTATTGAGCCAAGATTCTGTTATGCCAATCACATCATAATTTTCTGTAAACACTAGCTCCTCTAAATCTGAAAATTTATTGCGTATGCTACGAGCGTTTGCATAGAAAACCTTTAAATTTGTTATTTTAGAACTCACGGAACGCGCTTTAATAATATTTTTGGTTCTTGTCGGATCTACATTTATGTTCATGGCTGTCCTCGGTCCTCGCTGTCTCCGGTCCTTATCGCTGGTGGTCCTCGGTTGCCTCTGTGTTTTTCTTGGCGTTGGATGATTTATGTCACTGCTGCTTCTTCTCGGATGGCGTTTTTTGATCCATGGCTGCGGACTGCTTCGTGTAGGAGACGACCCATGCGTGCTGAACCCACAGGGTTTAGATGAGTGCCATCCTTGCGGAACAGAGTAGGCTGGTTGTAGAAGTTGTCCCAGAGGTTATAGAGGCTCTAAATCCCGTTTCGTGTCTCCACTATACAAGACCAATTCACTTTAGTGTCCAATCTCAGAAAATATTTTTTGAGAGAATATTATTTTGACAATTCAATCTTAACTAGCCTAGTTTTTAGGGGCATTTTAGCTCTATTATTTTTCTACGTCTCGTGTAGATAGCCTAGTTATAGGGGCTGTAAATCCCGTTTCGTGTCTCCACTATACAAGACCAATTCACTTTAGTGTCTAATCTCAGAAAATATTTTTAGAGATAATATTATTTTGACAATTCAATCTTAACTAGCCTAGTTTTTAGGGGTATTTTAGCTCTATTATTTGTCTACGTCTCATGTTGATAGCCTAGTTATAGAGGCTCTAAATCCCGTTTCGTGTCTCCACCGTACAAGACCAATTCACTTTAGTGTCCAATCTCAGAAAATATTTTTTGAGAGAATATTATTTTGTCAATTCAATCTTAACTAGCCTAGTTTTTAGGGGCATTTTAGCTCTATTATATGTCTACGTCTCGTGTAGGTAGCCTAGTTATAGAGGCTCTAAATCCCGTTTCGTGTCTCCACCGTACAAGACCAATTAACTTTAGTGTCCAATCTCAGAAAATATTTTTTGAGATAATATTATTTTGTCAATTCAATCTTAACTAGCCTAGTTTTTAGGGACATTTTAGCTCTATTAAATGTCTACGTCTCATGTAGATAGCCTAGTTATAGGGGCTCTAAATTCCGTTTTGTGTCTCCACCGTACAAGACCAATTCACTTTAGTGTCCAATCTCAGAAAATATTTTTAGAGAGAATATTATTTTGTCAATTCAATATTAACTAGCCTTGTTTTTAGGGGCATTTTAGCTCAGTTATATGTCTACGTCTCGAGTAGATAGCCTAGTTATAGGGGCTCTAAATACCGTTTCGTGTCTCCACCGTACAAGACCAATTCACTTTAGTGTCCAATCTCAGAAAATATTTTTAGAGAGAATATTATTTTGTCAATTCAATATTAACTAGCCTAGTTTTTAGGGTGAAATTAGCTCTGTTATTTGTCTACGTCTCGTGTAGATAGCCTAGTTATAGAGGCTCTAAATCCCATTTCGTGTCTCCACCGTACAAGACCAATTCACTTTAGTGTACAAACTCAGATTTTTTTTTTAGAGAAAATATTATTTTGTCAATTCAGTCTTAACTAGCCTAGTTTTTTAGGGTGAATTTAGCTCTGTTATTTGTCTACGTCTCGTGTAGATAGCCTAGTTATAGAGGCTCTAAATCCCGTTTCGTGTCTCCACTATACAAGACCAATTCACTTTAGTGTCCAATCTCAGAATGTTTTTTTAAAGAGAATATTATTTTGTCAATTCAATCTTAACTAGCCTAGTTTTTAGGGTGATTTTAGCTCTATTATATGTCTACGTCTCGTGTAGGTAGCCTAGTTATAGAGGTTCTAAATCCCGTTTCGTGTTTCCACCGAACAAGACCAATTCACTTTAGTGTCCAATCTCAGAAAATATTTTTTGAGAGAATATTATTTTGTAAATTCAATCTTAACTAGCCTAGTTTTTAGGGACATTTTAGCTCTATTATATGTTTACGTCTCGTGTAGATAGCCAAGTTATAGGGGCTCTAAATCCCGTTTCGTGTCTCCACCGTACAAGACCAATTCACTTTAGTGTCCAATCTCAGAAAATATTTTTAGAGAGAATATTATATTGTCAATTCAATCTTAACTAGCCTAGTTTTTAGGGTGATTTTAGCTCTATTATATGTCTACGTCTCGTGTAGATAGCCTAGTTATAGAGGCTCTAAATCCCGTTTCGTGTCTCCACCGTACAAGACCAATTCACTTTAGTGTCCAATCTCAGAAAATATTTTTAGAGAGACTATTTTTTTGTCAATTCAATCTTAACTAGCCTAGTTTTTAGGGTGATTTTAGCTCTATTATATGTCTACGTCTCGTGTAGGTAGCCTAGTTATAGAGGCTCTAAATCCCGTTTCGTGTCTCCACTATACAAGACCAATTCACTTTAGTGTACAATCTCAGAAAATACTTTCAGAGAGAATATTATGTTGTCAATTCAATCTTAACTAGCCTAGTTTTTAGGGTGATTTTAGTTCTATTATATGTCTACGTCTCGTGTAGGTAGCCTAGTTATAGGGGCTCTAAATCCCGTTTCGTGTCTCCACCGTACAAGACCAATTCACTTTAGTGTACAATCTCAGAAAATATTTTTAGAGAGAATATTATTTTGTCAATTCAATCTTAACTAGCCTAGTTTTTAAGGGTGATTTTAGCTCTATTATATGTCTACGTCTCGTGTAGGTAGCCTAGTTATAGAGGCTCTAAATCCCGTTTCGTGTCTCCACTATACAAGACCAATTCACTTTAGTGTACAATCTCAGAAAATATTTTTAGAGATAATATTATTTTGTCAATTCAATCTTAACTAGCCTAGTTTTTAGGGTGATTTTAGCTCTATTATATGTCTACGTCTCGTGTAGGTAGCCTAGTTATAGGGGCTCTAAATCCCATTTCGTGTCTTCACCGTACAAGACCAATTCACTTTAGTGTACAATCTCAGAAAATATTTTTAGAGAGAACATTATTTTGTCAATTCAATCTTAACTAGCCTAGTTTTTAGGGGCATTTTAGCTCTATTATATGTCTACGTCTCGTGTAGGTAGCCTAGTTATAGAGGCTCTAAATCCCGTTTCGTGTCTCCACCGTACAAGACCAATTAACTTTAGTGTCCAATCTCAGAAAATATTTTTTGAGATAATATTATTTTGTCAATTCAATCTTAACTAGCCTAGTTTTTAGGGACATTTTAGCTCTATTAAATGCCTACGTCTCATGTAGATAGCCTAGTTATAGGGGCTCTAAATCCCGTTTCGTGTCTCCACCGTACAAGACCAATTCACTTTAGTGTCCAATCTCAGAAAATATTTTTAGAGAGAATATTATTTTGTCAATTCAATCTTAACTAGCCTAGTTACTAGGGGCATTTTAGCTCAGTTATATGTCTACGTCTCGAGTAGATAGCCTAGTTATAGGGGCTCTAAATACCGTTTCGTGTCTCCACCGTACAAGACCAATTCACTTTAGTGTCCAATCTCAGAAAATATTTTTAGAGAGAATATTATTTTGTCAATTCAATCTTAACTAGCCTAGTTTTTAGGGTGAAATTAGCTCTGTTATTTGTCTACGTCTCGTGTAGATAGCCTAGTTATAGAGGCTCTAAATCCCATTTCGTGTCTCCAACGTACAAGACCAATTCACTTTAGTGTACAATTTCAGAAAATATTTTTAGAGATAATATTATTTTGTCAATTCAGTCTTAACTAGCCTAGTTTTTAGGGTGAATTTAGCTCTGTTATTTGTCTACGTCTCGTGTAGATAGCCTAGTTATACAAAGGAGTACAAAGGAGTACAAAGGAAATCAAGCAACAACAGATCCAGTGACCCTTCTAGGTTGCTTGTCCTCCAAAACACTGAGGATCAAGTATCCAAACAGTGGTTTAAAGTGGGTAAGGGAACATTGGAAAGGGAATTACTGCCCTGGAACTAATGTCCGTGGCAGGATTAGGAAGTTAGTAGGGGACAGATGGGTTAGTAACTGAGGGGGGGATAAAATAAAGTTATTCATTTACAAACGCAGTCAGTCGCGGGTTTGATGCGAGATATTTGTCTAGGCGGAGTTTAAATGAATCAACGGTGATGCAGTCTATAACGTTTCGGGGAAGCCCATTCCACAAGTTGACAACTCGATTGAAGAAGAAATTCTTAGATTCGTGCGAGTTAAAAGATTTACCAATAATTTTGCAACCGTTTCCCCGCGTGTAATTAGATTGGTCGATAGTGAAGTACTTACTACAGTTCATATTGTCGATGCCTTTGATGATTTTGAACACTTGAATTAAGTCGCCTCTTAATCTGCGCTGGGTTAAAGGAAATAGATGTAATTCTCTAAGACGCTCTTCGTATGGTTTGTTCTTTAGTCTAGGTATCATTTTGGTAACTCTACGTTGAACTCGTTCTAGCTTGTTTATATCTTTTTGGTAATAAGGGCACCAGGATTGAACGCAGTATTCCAGAAGAGGGCGGACTAAGGAATTGTAAAGGGTTAGGATAACTTCTTTGGATTTATGCTCAAATGACCTGCCTATAAAGCCAATTATTTTGTTTGCCTTCTTAACAACTTCTGAACATTGTTGACTCGGTTTTAGGTTACTCGATATTGTTACTCCCAGATCGGTTTCTCTGTTTACATTCTTAAGCTGAGTGCCATTCATCGAATAGTTTGCTTTCTCATTTAGGTATCCGATATGTAGTACTTTACATTTATCCGCATTGAAACTCATTTGCCAAATTTGGGCCCAACATGACAATTTATCTAGATTGTGTTGCATATCGTCAACTTGTTCTTTTGAGAGTACGCTATTTGCAATTTTTGTATCGTCAGCAAATTTTGAGATTGTACAGGTGAGATCCTCATCTATGTCGTTGATGTAAATTAGAAAGAGAATTGGTCCTAGTACCGATCCCTGGGGTACCCCGCTACTTACATTGGTCCATTTTGATGCCTTACCGTTTATGACTACTCTTTGCTTTCTGTCGCTGAGCCAATTTTCTATCCATTTCATCACACCGTCTTGTATTCCATGCGCTTTTAGTTTTAGCAGTAAACGTTTGTGGGGAACTTTGTCAAAGGCCTTTTGAAAATCAAGGTATATAATATCTACAGCTTTACTCTCATCATAGAGGTTGAGGATATCGTGAAAGAAGTCTAAGAGGTTTGTTAAACAGGAACGTTTTTTACGAAAGCCGTGTTGAGTATCTTTAAGTATGTTATTTTCCTCTAAGTGATTTACGAGTCTGTCTCTTATGACCGTTTCTAGCATTTTACATACAACTGAGGTTAAGCTAATTGGACGATAGTTACTGGATTGGGATTTGCTGCCTTTTTTGAATATCGGTGTTACGTTGGCTAGCTTCCACTGATCGGGCATAGTTCCAGACTGCAAGGATTTATTGAATAGTAATGTCAGTGGTTTAGAGAGCTCATCCTTAGCTTCCTTTAGAACTCTAGGCGAGATTGTATCAGGTCCAGGCGTTTTATTTACCTTGAGTTTATCTAAACAATTCAATACTTCTCTCTCTGTAACGGTGATATTGCTTAAAACATCTGAATTATCAATCTGAATCGGCGATGGTGTAGGGATATCACTGAGGTCTTCTGTTGTAAAAACTGATGCAAAGAAGGTATTGAGGGCATTACTCATTTGTTCTTCGTCTTTGGTGTATTCTCCATTTTCATCGACTAACGGTCCAACAGTTGAAGTAACTACTTTTTTCTTTCTGATATAACTATAGAATTCTTTCGGGTTTGTTTTACTTTGATTCGCAATATGTAACTCTAAGGTCTTTTTACTTTGCTTAATTAACTTTTTGGCTTTGCGTCGTAGCTCTACAAATTTCAGCCGTTCTTCGTCATTTTGTGAGGATTTTAATCTATCATTAGCAAATTTTTTAGCAAGCAGGCAGTTTGAAATATCTTTATTCCACCATTTGGGCTTATTATTATGGCCTGGACGCCGAGTTTTCGATGGTATGCAGTCTTGCACTGCTTTTAGGTAAGTGGCTTCGAATAACTTCCAAGATGTATTTATGTCGTTATTGTGAATTAAAAAGCTCCAGTCAGTTTCTTTAAACATAGCTCTAAGTTTAGGAAAGTTTGCTTTCTTGAAATTAGGGACTTTTTCGATGCTACTATTTGGTTCGTTACTAGTAAAGTTTAAAGTGAAAGTTATCGTATGATGGTCGCTGTTACTGAATTCATCACCAACATTCAAATTCTCTATTAATTCTTCTTTTGTTGCAAGTACAATGTCAAGAACGTTATTACCACGGGTCGGCGTTCCAACAAATTGATAAAGCGAACTCTCTTGCAAGTTCGTATACAAGTCATGTCCGGAGTGTGAAGTAAGAGTATCGCCCCACTTGGTCACAGGTAAATTAAAGTCACCAAAAATTACGGTATCTTGTGAGTTACTTACATCTGCAATTTGTTCGTAAATTTCTCGGTCAGTTTGCACTGATTGAGCTGGAGGTCTGTATATTAATGCAAGTATTATTTTGGTACCTTTATTATTCTTTATTAGCACAAAAGATGCATCGACGTTCACAATTTGAGGTTTTGACAAGAGGGTAGGGTTAAGACTTTCTTTGATATAAAGTAAAACGCCACCTCCATTTCGATTTATTCGGCTTTTCTCAAACATTACATAACCGGGAAGTGAATACTCTGCTAAAAAGTCTCTATCTTCTGTATTGAGCCAAGATTCTGTTATGCCAATCACATCATAATTTTCTGTAAACACTAGCTCCTCTAAATCTGAAAATTTATTGCGTATGCTACGAGCGTTTGCATAGAAAACCTTTAAATTTGTTATTTTAGAACTCACGGAACGCGCTTTAATAATATTTTTGGTTCTTGTCGGATCTACATTTATGTTCATGGCTGTCCTCGGTCCTCGCTGTCTCCGGTCCTTATCGCTGGTGGTCCTCGGTTGCCTCTGTGTTTTTCTTGGCGTTGGATGATTTATGTCACTGCTGCTTCTTCTCGGATGGCGTTTTTTGATCCATGGCTGCGGACTGCTTCGTGTAGGAGACGACCCATGCGTGCTGAACCCACAGGGTTTAGATGAGTGCCATCCTTGCGGAACAGAGTAGGCTGGTTGTAGAAGTTGTCCCAGAGGTTATAGAGGCTCTAAATCCCGTTTCATGTCTCCACTATACAAGACCAATTCACTTTAGTGTCCAATCTCAGAAAATATTTTTTGAGAGAATATTATTTTGACAATTCAATCTTAACTAGCCTAGTTTTTAGGGGCATTTTAGTTCTATTATTTTTCTACGTCTCGTGTAGATAGCCTAGTTATAGGGGCTGTAAATCCCGTTTCGTGTCTCCACTATACAAGACCAATTCACTTTAGTGTCTAATCTCAGAAAATATTTTTAGAGATAATATTATTTTGACAATTCAATCTTAACTAGCCTAGTTTTTAGGGGTATTTTAGCTCTATTATTTGTCTACGTCTCATGTTGATAGCCTAGTTATAGAGGCTCTAAATCCCGTTTCGTGTCTCCACCGTACAAGACCAATTCACTTTAGTGTCCAATCTCAGAAAATATTTTTTGAGAGAATATTATTTTGTTAATTCAATCTTAACTAGCCTAGTTTTTAGAGGCATTTTAGCTCTATTATATGTCTACGTCTCGTGTAGGTAGCCTAGTTATAGAGGCTCTAAATCCCGTTTCGTGTCTCCACCGTACAAGACCAATTAACTTTAGTGTCCAATCTCAGAAAATATTTTTTGAGATAATATTATTTTGTCAATTCAATCTTAACTAGCCTAGTTTTTAGGGACATTTTAGCTCTATTAAATGTCTACGTCTCATGTAGATAGCCTAGTTATAGGGGCTCTAAATTCCGTTTTGTGTCTCCACCGTACAAGACCAATTCACTTTAGTGTCCAATCTCAGAAAATATTTTTAGAGAGAATATTATTTTGTCAATTCAATATTAACTAGCCTTGTTTTTAGGGGCATTTTAGCTCAGTTATATGTCTACGTCTCGAGTAGATAGCCTAGTTATAGGGGCTCTAAATACCGTTTCGTGTCTCCACCGTACAAGACCAATTCACTTTAGTGTCCAATCTCAGAAAATATTTTTAGAGAGAATATTATTTTGTCAATTCAATATTAACTAGCCTAGTTTTTAGGGTGAAATTAGCTCTGTTATTTGTCTACGTCTCGTGTAGATAGCCTAGTTATAGAGGCTCTAAATCCCATTTCGTGTCTCCACCGTACAAGACCAATTCACTTTAGTGTACAAACTCAGATTTTTTTTTTAGAGAAAATATTATTTTGTCAATTCAGTCTTAACTAGCCTAGTTTTTTAGGGTGAATTTAGCTCTGTTATTTGTCTACGTCTCGTGTAGATAGCCTAGTTATAGAGGCTCTAAATCCCGTTTCGTGTCTCCACCGTACAAGACCAATTAACTTTAGTGTCCAATCTCAGAAAATATTTTTAGAGAGAATATTATTTTGTCAATTCAATCTTATCTAGCCTAGTTTTTAGGGTGATTTTAGCTCTATTATATGTCTACGTCTCGTGTAGATAGCCTAGTTATAGAGGCTCTAAATCCTGTTTCGTGTCTCCACCGTACAAGACCAATTCACTTTAGTGTCCAATCTCAGAAAATATTTTTAGAGAGAATATTTGTCTGTCAATTCAATCTTAACTAGCCTAGTTTTTAGGGTGATTTTAGCTCTATTATATGTCTACGTCTCGTGTAGGTAGCCTAGTTATAGAGGCTCTAAATCCCGTTTCGTGTCTCCACTATACAAGACCAATTCACTTTAGTGTACAATCTCAGAAAATATTTTCAGAGAGAATATTATTTTGTCAATTCAATCTTAACTAGCCTAGTTTTTTAGGGTGATTTTAGTTATATTATATGTCTACGTCTCGTGTAGGTAGCCTAGTTATAGGGGCTCTAAATCCCGTTTCGTGTCTCCACCGTACAAGACCAATTCACTTTAGTGTACAATCTCAGAAAATATTTTTAGAGAGAATATTATTTTGTCAATTCAATCTTAACTAGCCTAGTTTTTAAGGGTGATTTTAGCTCTATTATATGTCTACGTCTCGTGTAGGTAGCCTAGTTAAAGAGGCTCTAAATCCCGTTTCGTGTCTCCACTATACAAGACCAATTCACTTTAGTGTATAATCTCAGAAAATATTTTTAGAGAGAATATTATTTTGTCAATTCAATCTTAACTTGCCTAGTTTTTAGGGTGATTTTAGCTCTATTATATGTCTACGTCTCGTGTAGGTAGCCTAGTTATAGGGGCTCTAAATCCCATTTCGTGTCTCCACCGTACAAGACCAATTCACTTTAGTGTACAATCTCAGAATTTTTTTTTTAGAGAGAACATTTTTTTGTCAATTCAATCTTAACTAGCCTAGTTTTTAGGGGCATTTTAGCTCTATTATATGTCTACGTCTCGTGTAGGTAGCCTAGTTATAGAGGCTCTAAATCCCGTTTCGTGTCTCCACCGTACAAGACCAATTCACTTTAGTGTCCAATCTCAGAAAATATTTGTTGAGATAATATTATTTTGTCAATTCAGTCTTAACTAGCCTAGTTTTTAGGGGCATTTTATCTCTATTATATGTCTACGTCTCGTGTAGGTAGCCTAGTTATAGGGGCTCTAAATCCCGTTTCGTGTCTCCACCATACAAGACCAATTCACTTTAGTGTCCAATCTCTGATTTTTTTTTTAGAGAGAATATTATTTTGTCAATTCAATCTTAACTAGCCTAGTTTTTAGGGTGATTTTAGCTCTATTATATGTCTACGTCTCGTGTAGATAGCCTAGTTATAGAGGCTCTAAATCCCGTTTCGTGTCTCCACTATACAAGACCAATTCACTTTAGTGTCCAATCTCAGAAAATATTTTTTGAGAGAATATTATTTTGACAATTCAATCTTAACTAGCCTAGTTTTTAGCCCTTTCACACATATGACGCAATGTTGAGCCTATTGGGGATACTTTAAAGCCTTTGTTACCATCAGGGGTATTTAGAAACCTTTAGTTTAGTTACTTCAACCTCTGCAGTTGTCTTTGAGTTAGGTGTGGGCAGAAAACTAATTTTGGAGAGGTAATTTTAAGAGTGAGAGAACTCTATTTCTTATTGCTAATCTGGCAACCTCTGCGTCATAAATGCGTGGAAGGGTTAATGGCATTTTAGCTCTATTATTTGTCTACGTCTCGTGTAGATAGCCTAGTTATAGGGGCTCTAAATCCCGTTTCGTGTCTCCACTATACAAGACCAATTCACTTTAGTGTCCAATCTCAGAAAATATTTTTAGAGAGAATATTATTTTGACAATTCAATCTTAACTAGCCTAGTTTTTAGGGGTATTTTAACTCTATTATTTGTCTACGTCTCATGTAGATAGCCTAGTTATAGGGGCTCTAAATCCCGTTTCGTGTCTCCACCGTACAAGACCAATTCACTTTAGTGTCCAATCTCAGAAAATATTTTTTGAGAAAATATTATTTTGTCAATTCATTCTTAACTAGCATAGTTTTTAGGGACATTTTAGCTCTATTATATGTCTACGTCTCATATAGATAGCCTAGTTATAGGGGCTCTAAATCTCGTTTCGTGTCTCCACCGTACAAGACCAATTCACTTTAGTGTCCAATCTTTGAAAATATTTTTAGAGAGAATATTATTTTGTCAATTCAATCTTAACTAGCCTAGTTTTTAGGGGTATTTTAGCTCTATTATTTGTCTACGTCTCATGTAGATAACCTAGTTATAGGGGCTCTAAATCCCGTTTCGTGTCTCCACCGTACAAGACCAATTCACTTTAGTGTCCAATCTCAGAAAATATTTTTAGAGAGAATATTATTTTGTCAATTCAATCTTAACTAGCCTAGTTTTTAGGGTGATTTTAGCTCTATTATATGTCTACGTCTCGTGTAGATAGCCTAGTTATAGAGGCTCTAAATCCCGTTTCGTGTCTCCACTATACAAGACCAATTCACTTTAGTGTCCAATCTCAGAAAATATTTTTTGAGAGAATATTATTTTGACAATTCAATCTTAACTAGCCTAGTTTTTAGGGTGATTTTAGCTCTATTATATGTCTACGTCTCGTGTAGATAGCCTAGTTATAGAGGCTCTAAATCCCGTTTCGTGTCTCCACTATACAAGACCAATTCACTTTAGTGTCCAATCTCAGAAAATATTTTTTGAGAGAATATTATTTTGACAATTCAATCTTAACTAGCCTAGTTTTTAGCCCTTTCACACATATGACGCAATTTTGAGCCTATTGGGGATACTTTAAAGCCTTTGTTACCATCAGGGGTATTTAGAAACCTTTAGTTTAGTTACTTCAACCTCTGCAGTTGTCTTTGAGTTAGGTGTGGGCAGAAAACTAATTTTGGAGAGGTAATTTTAAGAGTGAGAGAACTCTATTTCTTATTGCTAATCTGGCAACCTCTGCGTCATAAATGCGTGAAAGGGTTAATGGCATTTTAGCTCTATTATTTGTCTACGTCTCGTGTAGATAGCCTAGTTATAGGGGCTCTAAATCCCGTTTCGTGTCTCCACTATACAAGACCAATTCACTTTAGTGTCCAATCTCAGAAAATATTTTTAGAGAGAATATTATTTTGACAATTCAATCTTAACTAGCCTAGTTTTTAGGGGTATTTTAACTCTATTATTTGTCTACGTCTCATGTAGATAGCCTAGTTATAGGGGCTCTAAATCCCGTTTCGTGTCTCCACCGTACAAGACCAATTAACTTTAGTGTCCAATCTCAGAAAATATTTTTTGAGAAAATATTATTTTGTCAATTCAATCTTAACTAGCATAGTTTTTAGGGACATTTTAGCTCTATTATAAGTCTACGTCTCATATAGATAGCCTAGTTATAGGGGCTCTAAATCTCGTTTCGTGTCTCCACCGTACAAGACCAATTCACTTTAGTGTCCAATCTCAGAAAATATTTTTAGAGAGAATATTATTTTGTCAATTCAATCTTAACTAGCCTAGTTTTTAGGGGTATTTTAGCTCTATTATTTGTCTACGTCTCATGTAGATAGCCTAGTTATAGGGGCTCTAAATCCCGTTTCGTGTCTCCACCGTACAAGACCAATTCACTTTAGTGTCCAATCTCAGAAAATATTTTTAGAGAGAATATTATTTTGTCAATTCAATCTTAACTAGCCTAGTTTTTAGGGGCATTTTAGCTCAGTTATATGTCTACGTCTAGTGTAGATAGCCTAGTTATAGGGGCTCTAAATCCCGTTTCGTGTCTCCACCGTACAAGACCAATTCACTTTAGTGTCCAATCTCAGAAAATATTTTTAGAGAGAATATTATTTTGTCAATTCAATCTTAACTAGCCTAGTTTTTAGGGTGAATTTAGCTCTGTAATTTGTCTACGTCTCGTGTAGATAGCCTAGTTATAGAGGGTCTAAATCCCATTTCGTGTCTCCACCGTACAAGACCAATTCGCTTTAGTGTACAATCTCAGAAAATATTTTTAGAGAGAATAATATTTAGTCAATTCAGTCTTAACTAGCCTAGTTTTTAGGGTAAATTTAGCTCTGTTATTTGTCTACGTCTCGTGTAGATAACCTAGTTATAGAGGCTCTAAATCCCGTTTCGTGTCTCCACCGTACAAGACCAATTCACTTTAGTGTCCAATCTGAGAAAATATTTTTAGAGAGAATATTATTTTGTCAATTCATTCTTAACTAGCAAAGGTTTTAGGGGCATTTTAGCTCAGTTATATGTCTACATCTCATGTAGATAGCCTAGTTATAGGGGCTTTAAATCCCGTTTCGTGTCTCCACCATACAAGACCAATTCACTTTAGTGTACAATCTCAGAAAATATTTTTTGAGAGAATATTAACTTGTCAATTCAGTCTTAACTAGCCTAGTTTTTAGGGGCATTTTAGCTCTATTATATATCTACGTCTCGTGTAGATAGCCTAGTTATAGGGGCTCTAAATCCCGTTTCGTGTCTCCACCATACAAGACCAATTCACTTTAGTGTCCAATCTCAGAAAATATTTTTTGAGAGAATATTATTTTGTCAATTCAGTCTTAACTAGCCTAGTTTTTAGGGGCATTTTAGCTCTATTATATGTCTACGTCTCGTGTATATAGCCTAGTTATAGAGGCTCTAAATTCCGTTTCGTGTCTCCACTATACAAGACCAATTCACTTTAGTGTCCAATCTCAGAAAATATTTTTTGAGAGAATATTATTTTGTCAATTCAATCTTAACTAGCCTAGTTTTTAGGGTGATTTTAGCTCAGTTATATGTCTACGTCTCGTGTAGATAGCCTAGTTATAGAGGCTCTAAATCCCGTTTCGTGTCTCCACCGTACAAGACCAATTCACTTTAGTGTCCAATCTCAGAAAATATTTTTAGAGAGAATATTATTTTGTCAATTCAATCTTAACTAGCCTAGTTTTTAGGGTGATTTTAGCTCAGTCATATGTCTACGTCTCGTGTAGATAGCCTAGTTATAGGGGCTCTAAATCCCGTTTCGTGTCTGCACTATACAAGACCAATTCACTTTAGTGTCCAATCTCAGAAAAAATTTTTTGAGAGAATATTATTTTGTCAATTCAATCTTAACTAGCCTAGTTTTTAGGGGCATTTTAGCTCAGTTATATGTCTACGTCTCGTGTAGATAGCCTAGTTATAGGGGCTCTAAATCCCGTTTCGTGTCTCCACCGTACAAGACCAATTCACTTTAGTGTCCAATCTCAGAAAATATTTTTAGAGATAATATTATTTTGTCAATTCAATCTTAACTAGCCTAGTTTTTAGGGACATTTTAGCTCTATTAAATGCCTACGTCTCATGTAGATAGCCTAGTTATAGGGGCTCTAAATCCCGTTTCGTGTCTCCACCGTACAAGACCAATTCACTTTAGTGTCCAATCTCAGAAAATATTTTTAGAGAGAATATTATTTTGTCAATTCAATCTTAACTAGCCTAGTTTTTAGGGGCATTTTAGCTCAGTTATATGTCTACGTCTCGAGTAGATAGCCTAGTTATAGGGGCTCTAAATACCGTTTCGTGTCTCCACCGTACAAGACCAATTCACTTTAGTGTCCAATCTCAGAAAATATTTTTAGAGAGAATATTATTTTGTCAATTCAATCTTAACTAGCCTAGTTTTTAGGGTGATTTTAGCTCTATTATATGTCTACGTCTCGTGTAGATAGCCTAGTTATAGAGGCTCTAAATCCCGTTTCGTGTCTCCACTATACAAGACCAATTCACTTTAGTGTCCAATCTCAGAAAATATTTTTTGAGAGAATATTATTTTGACAATTCAATCTTAACTAGCCTAGTTTTTAGCCCTTTCACACATATGACGCAATTTTGAGCCTATTGGGGATACTTTAAAGCCTTTGTTACCATCAGGGGTATTTAGAAACCTTTAGTTTAGTTACTTCAACCTCTGCAGTTGTCTTTGAGTTAGGTGTGGGCAGAAAACTAATTTTGGAGAGGTAATTTTAAGAGTGAGAGAACTCTATTTCTTATTGCTAATCTGGCAACCTCTGCGTCATAAATGCGTGAAAGGGTTAATGGCATTTTAGCTCTATTATTTGTCTACGTCTCGTGTAGATAGCCTAGTTATAGGGGCTCTAAATCCCGTTTCGTGTCTCCACTATACAAGACCAATTCACTTTAGTGTCCAATCTCAGAAAATATTTTTAGAGAGAATATTATTTTGACAATTCAATCTTAACTAGCCTAGTTTTTAGGGGTATTTTAACTCTATTATTTGTCTACGTCTCATGTAGATAGCCTAGTTATAGGGGCTCTAAATCCCGTTTCGTGTCTCCACCGTACAAGACCAATTAACTTTAGTGTCCAATCTCAGAAAATATTTTTTGAGAAAATATTATTTTGTCAATTCAATCTTAACTAGCATAGTTTTTAGGGACATTTTAGCTCTATTATAAGTCTACGTCTCATATAGATAGCCTAGTTATAGGGGCTCTAAATCTCGTTTCGTGTCTCCACCGTACAAGACCAATTCACTTTAGTGTCCAATCTCAGAAAATATTTTTAGAGAGAATATTATTTTGTCAATTCAATCTTAACTAGCCTAGTTTTTAGGGGTATTTTAGCTCTATTATTTGTCTACGTCTCATGTAGATAGCCTAGTTATAGGGGCTCTAAATCCCGTTTCGTGTCTCCACCGTACAAGACCAATTCACTTTAGTGTCCAATCTCAGAAAATATTTTTAGAGAGAATATTATTTTGTCAATTCAATCTTAACTAGCCTAGTTTTTAGGGGCATTTTAGCTCAGTTATATGTCTACGTCTAGTGTAGATAGCCTAGTTATAGGGGCTCTAAATCCCGTTTCGTGTCTCCACCGTACAAGACCAATTCACTTTAGTGTCCAATCTCAGAAAATATTTTTAGAGAGAATATTATTTTGTCAATTCAATCTTAACTAGCCTAGTTTTTAGGGTGAATTTAGCTCTGTAATTTGTCTACGTCTCGTGTAGATAGCCTAGTTATAGAGGGTCTAAATCCCATTTCGTGTCTCCACCGTACAAGACCAATTCGCTTTAGTGTACAATCTCAGAAAATATTTTTAGAGAGAATAATATTTAGTCAATTCAGTCTTAACTAGCCTAGTTTTTAGGGTAAATTTAGCTCTGTTATTTGTCTACGTCTCGTGTAGATAACCTAGTTATAGAGGCTCTAAATCCCGTTTCGTGTCTCCACCGTACAAGACCAATTCACTTTAGTGTCCAATCTGAGAAAATATTTTTAGAGAGAATATTATTTTGTCAATTCATTCTTAACTAGCAAAGGTTTTAGGGGCATTTTAGCTCAGTTATATGTCTACATCTCATGTAGATAGCCTAGTTATAGGGGCTTTAAATCCCGTTTCGTGTCTCCACCATACAAGACCAATTCACTTTAGTGTACAATCTCAGAAAATATTTTTTGAGAGAATATTAACTTGTCAATTCAGTCTTAACTAGCCTAGTTTTTAGGGGCATTTTAGCTCTATTATATATCTACGTCTCGTGTAGATAGCCTAGTTATAGGGGCTCTAAATCCCGTTTCGTGTCTCCACCATACAAGACCAATTCACTTTAGTGTCCAATCTCAGAAAATATTTTTTGAGAGAATATTATTTTGTCAATTCAGTCTTAACTAGCCTAGTTTTTAGGGGCATTTTAGCTCTATTATATGTCTACGTCTCGTGTATATAGCCTAGTTATAGAGGCTCTAAATTCCGTTTCGTGTCTCCACTATACAAGACCAATTCACTTTAGTGTCCAATCTCAGAAAATATTTTTTGAGAGAATATTATTTTGTCAATTCAATCTTAACTAGCCTAGTTTTTAGGGTGATTTTAGCTCAGTTATATGTCTACGTCTCGTGTAGATAGCCTAGTTATAGAGGCTCTAAATCCCGTTTCGTGTCTCCACCGTACAAGACCAATTCACTTTAGTGTCCAATCTCAGAAAATATTTTTAGAGAGAATATTATTTTGTCAATTCAATCTTAACTAGCCTAGTTTTTAGGGTGATTTTAGCTCAGTCATATGTCTACGTCTCGTGTAGATAGCCTAGTTATAGGGGCTCTAAATCCCGTTTCGTGTCTGCACTATACAAGACCAATTCACTTTAGTGTCCAATCTCAGAAAATATTTTTTGAGAGAATATTATTTTGTCAATTCAATCTTAACTAGCCTAGTTTTTAGGGGCATTTTAGCTCAGTTATATGTCTACGTCTCGTGTAGATAGCCTAGTTATAGGGGCTCTAAATCCCGTTTCGTGTCTCCACCGTACAAGACCAATTCACTTTAGTGTCCAATCTCAGAAAATATTTTTAGAGATAATATTATTTTGTCAATTCAATCTTAACTAGCCTAGTTTTTAGGGACATTTTAGCTCTATTAAATGCCTACGTCTCATGTAGATAGCCTAGTTATAGGGGCTCTAAATCCCGTTTCGTGTCTCCACCGTACAAGACCAATTCACTTTAGTGTCCAATCTCAGAAAATATTTTTAGAGAGAATATTATTTTGTCAATTCAATCTTAACTAGCCTAGTTTTTAGGGGCATTTTAGCTCAGTTATATGTCTACGTCTCGAGTAGATAGCCTAGTTATAGGGGCTCTAAATACCGTTTCGTGTCTCCACCGTACAAGACCAATTCACTTTAGTGTCCAATCTCAGAAAATATTTTTAGAGAGAATATTAATTTGTCAATTCAATCTTAACTAGCCTAGTTTTTAGGGTGAAATTAGCTCTGTTATTTGTCTACGTCTCGTGTAGATAGCCTAGTTATAGAGGCTCTAAATCCCATTTCGTGTCTCCAACGTACAAGACCAATTCACTTTAGTGTACAATTTCAGAAAATATTTTTAGAGATAATATTATTTTGTCAATTCAGTCTTAACTAGCCTAGTTTTTAGGGTGAATTTAGCTCTGTTATTTGTCTACGTCTCGTGTAGATAGCCTAGTTATAGAGGCTCTAAATCCCGTTTCGTGTCTCCACTATACAAGACCAATTCACTTTAGTGTCCAATCTCAGAAAATATTTTTTGAGAGAATATTATTTTGACAATTCAATCTTAACTAGCCTAGTTTTTAGGGGCATTTTAGCTCTATTATTTTTCTACGTCTCGTGTAGATAGCCTAGTTATAGGGGCTGTAAATCCCGTTTCGTGTCTCCACTATACAAGACCAATTCACTTTAGTGTCTAATCTCAGAAAATATGTTTAGAGATAATATTATTTTGACAATTCAATCTTAACTAGCCTAGTTTTTAGGGGTATTTTAGCTCTATTATTTGTCTAGGTCTCATGTTGATAGCCTAGTTATAGAGGCTCTAAATCCCGTTTCGTGTCTCCACCGTACAAGACCAATTCACTTTAGTGTCCAATCTCAGAAAATATTTTTTGAGAGAATATTATTTTGTCAATTCAATCTTAACTAGCCTAGTTTTTAGGGGCATTTTAGCTCTATTATATGTCTACGTCTCGTGTAGGTAGCCTAGTTATAGAGGCTCTAAATCCCGTTTCGTGTCTCCACCGTACAAGACCAATTAACTTTAGTGTCCAATCTCAGAAAATATTTTTTGAGATAATATTATTTTGTCAATTCAATCTTAACTAGCCTAGTTTTTAGGGACATTTTAGCTCTATTAAATGTCTACGTCTCATGTAGATAGCCTAGTTATAGGGGCTCTAAATTCCGTTTCGTGTCTCCACCGTACAAGACCAATTCACTTTAGTGTCCAATCTCAGAAAATATTTTTAGAGAGAATATTATTTTGTCAATTCAATCTTAACTAGCCTTGTTTTTAGGGGCATTTTAGCTCAGTTATATGTCTACGTCTCGAGTAGATAGCCTAGTTATAGGGGCTCTAAATACCGTTTCGTGTCTCCACCGTACAAGACCAATTCACTTTAGTGTCCAATCTCAGAAAATATTTTTAGAGAGAATATTATTTTGTCAATTCAATCTTAACTAGCCTAGTTTTTAGGGTGAAATTAGCTCTGTTATTTGTCTACGTCTCGTGTAGATAGCCTAGTTATAGAGGCTCTAAATCCCATTTCGTGTCTCCACCGTACAAGACCAATTCACTTTAGTGTACAATCTCAGATTTTTTTTTTAGAGAAAATATTATTTTGTCAATTCAGTCTTAACTAGCCTAGTTTTTTAGGGTGAATTTAGCTCTGTTATTTGTCTACGTCTCGTGTAGATAGCCTAGTTATAGAGGCTCTAAATCCCGTTTCGTGTCTCCACCGTACAAGACCAATTAACTTTAGTGTCCAATCTCAGAAAATATTTTTAGAGAGAATATTATTTTGTCAATTCAATCTTATCTAGCCTAGTTTTTAGGGTGATTTTAGCTCTATTATATGTCTACGTCTCGTGTAGATAGCCTAGTTATAGAGGCTCTAAATCCTGTTTCGTGTCTCCACCGTACAAGACCAATTCACTTTAGTGTCCAATCTCAGAAAATATTTTTAGAGAGAATATTTGTTTGTCAATTCAATCTTAACTAGCCTAGTTTTTAGGGTGATTTTAGCTCTATTATATGTCTACGTCTCGTGTAGGTAGCCTAGTTATAGAGGCTCTAAATCCCGTTTCGTGTCTCCACTATACAAGACCAATTCACTTTAGTGTACAATCTCAGAAAATATTTTCAGAAAGAATATTATTTTGTCAATTCAATCTTAACTAGCCTAGTTTTTAGGGTGATTTTAGTTCTATTATATGTCTACGTCTCGTGTAGGTAGCCTAGTTATAGGGGCTCTAAATCCCGTTTCGTGTCTCCACCGTACAAGACCAATTCACTTTAGTGTACAATCTCAGAAAATATTTTTAGAGAGAATATTATTTTGTCAATTCAATCTTAACTAGCCTAGTTTTTAGGGTGATTTTAGCTCTATTATATGTCTACGTCTCGTGTAGGTAGCCTAGTTAAAGAGGCTCTAAATCCCGTTTCGTGTCTCCACTATACAAGACCAATTCACTTTAGTGTACAATCTCAGAAAATATTTTTAGAGAGAATATTATTTTGTCAATTCAATCTTAACTTGCCTAGTTTTTAGGGTGATTTTAGCTCTATTATATGTCTACGTCTCGTGTAGGTAGCCTAGTTATAGGGGCTCTAAATCCCATTTCGTGTCTCCACCGTACAAGACCAATTCACTTTAGTGTACAATCTCAGATTTTTTTTTTTAGAGAGAACATTATTTTGTCAATTCAATCTTAACTAGCCTAGTTTTTAGGGGCATTTTAGCTCTATTATATGTCTACGTCTCGTGTAGATAACCTAGTTATAGAGGCTCTAAATCCCGTTTCGTGTCTCCACCGTACAAGACTTTAGTGTCCAATCTGAGAAAATATTTTTAGAGAGAATATTATTTTGTCAATTCAATCTTAACTAGCCTAAGTTTTAGGGGCATTTTAGCTCAGTTATATGTCTACGTCTCATGTAGATAGCCTAGTTATAGGGGCTTTAAATCCCGTTTCGTGTCTCCACCATACAAGACCAATTCATTTTAATGTACAATCTCAGAAAATATTTTTTGAGAGAATATTATTTTGTCAATTCAGTATTAACTAGCCTAGTTTTTAGGGGCATTTTAGCTCTGTTATATGTCTACGTCTCGTGTAGGTAGCCTAGTTATAGGGGCTCTAAATCCTGTTTCGTGTCTCCACTATACAAGACCAATTCACTTTAGTGTCCAATCTCAGAAAATATTTTTAGAGAGAATATTATTTTGACAATTCAATCTTAACTAGCCTAGTTTTTAGGGTGATTTTAGCTCAGTTATATGTCTACGTCTCGTGTAGGTAGCCTAGTTATAGGGGTTCTAAATCCCATTTCGTGTCTCCACCGTACAAGACCAATTCACTTTAGTGTACAATCTCAGAAAATATTTTTAGAGAGAACATTATTTTGTCAATTCAATCTTAACTAGCCTAGTTTTTAGGGGCATTTTAGCTCTATTATATGTCTACGTCTCGTGTAGGTAGCCTAGTTATAGAGGCTCTAAATCCCGTTTCGTGTCTCCACCGTACAAGACCAATTCAATTTAGTGTCCAATCTCAGAAAAACATTTTGAGAGAATATTATTTTGTCAATTCAATCTTAACTAGCCTAGTTTTAGGGCATTTTAGCTCTATTATATGTCTACGTCTCGTGTAGGTAGCCTAGTTATGAGAGGCTCTAAATCCCGTTCGTGTCTCCACCGTACAAGACCAATTCACTTTAGTGTCCAATCTCAGAAAATATTTTTGAGAGAATATTATTTTGTCAATTCAATCTTAACTAGCCTAGTTTTTAGGGGCATTTTAGCTCTATTATATGTCTACGTCTCGTGTAGATAGCCTAGTTATAGGGGCTCTAAATCCCGTTTCGTGTTCGTCCACCATACAAGACCAATTCACTTTAGTGTCCAAAATCTCTGATTTTTTTTTTAGAGAGAATATTATTTTGTCAATTCAATCTTAACTAGCCTAGTTTTTAGGGTGATTTTAGCTCTATTATATGTCTACGTCTCGTGTAGATAGCCTAGTTATAGAGGCTCTAAATCCCGTTTCGTGTCTCCACTATACAAGACCAATTCACTTTAGTGTCCAATCTCAGAAAATATTTTTTGAGAGAATATTATTTTGACAATTCAATCTTAACTAGCCTAGTTGTTAGCCCTTTCACACATATGACGCAATTTTGAGCCTATTGGGGATACTTTAAAGCCTTTGTTACCATCAGGGGTATTTAGAAACCTTTAGTTTAGTTACTTCAACCTCTGCAGTTGTCTTTGAGTTAGGTGTGGGCAGAAAACTAATTTTGGAGAGGTAATTTTAAGAGTGAGAGAACTCTATTTCTTATTGCTAATCTGGCAACCTCTGCGTCATAAATCCGTGAAAGGGTTAATGGCATTTTAGCTCTATTATTTGTCTACGTCTCGTGTGTAGATAGCCTAGTTATAGGGGCTCTAAATCCCGTTTCGTGTCTCCACTATACAAGACCAATTCACTTTAGTGTCCAATCTCAGAAAATATTTTTAGAGAGAATATTATTTTGACAATTCAATCTTAACTAGCCTAGTTTTTAGGGGTATTTTAACTCTATTATTTGTCTACGTCTCATGTAGATAGCCTAGTTATAGGGGCTCTAAATCCCGTTTCGTGTCTCCACCGTACAAGACCAATTCACTTTAGTGTCCAATCTCAGAAAATATTTTTTGAGAAAATATTATTTTGTCAATTCAATCTTAACTAGCATAGTTTTTAGGGACATTTTAGCTCTATTATATGTCTATGTCTCATATAGATAGCCTAGTTATAGGGGCTCTAAATCTCGTTTCGTGTCTCCACCGTACAAGACCAATTCACTTTAGTGTCCAATCTCAGAAAATATTTTTAGAGAGAATATTATTTTGTCAATTCAATCTTAACTAGCCTAGTTTTTAGGGGTATTTTAGCTCTATGATTTGTCTACGTCTCATGTAGATAGCCTAGTTATAGGGGCTCTAAATCCCGTTTCGTGTCTCCACCGTACAAGACCAATTCACTTTAGTGTCCAATCTCAGAAAATATTTTTAGAGAGAATATTATTTTGTCAATTCAATCTTAACTAGCCTAGTTTTTAGGGTGATTTTAGCTCTATTATATGTCTACGTCTCGTGTAGATAGCCTAGTTATAGAGGCTCTAAATCCCGTTTCGTGTCTCCACTATACAAGACCAATTCACTTTAGTGTCCAATCTCAGAAAATATTTTTTGAGAGAATATTATTTTGACAATTCAATCTTAACTAGCCTAGTTTTTAGCCCTTTCACACATATGACGCAATTTTGAGCCTATTGGGGATACTTTAAAGCCTTTGTTACCATCAGGGGTATTTAG
>JBAKBP010016046.1:0-53171 GCA_037953745.1 Lithodes maja
CAAATAAGTAGGCCCAAAACTCTTGATCATTAACCTCTATAACTCACAAACGACTACAGTAATCCACCTAATATGTCTACCATTTGGGAAGGGTCAGCCAGGGAATAGGTGTAGAGATATACAGCCCATATGCTCTAGCCCTTTTATATTTACCGAGGTTAGGGTTCAGGGCGCAAGTTCGACTAGATAATAGTCCATCAGGCGCCTGGCCCGGGGGGACGATTAATATGAAGGGTGTGCCTGGAAGTGTGGTGGGAGGGCTTGTGGCTTTGGCTCCGCTGCATGTCTGCCTGCCGAGATCGGAACCTCTCCGGGTGGTCAGGGGCTGGGGGAGTGCTGGAGCGACCTTGGTAACCCTGGTCTCTGGGTCTTCTCCTGGGTGACCTGGATGTGTGTAAGTTTGTGCTTTTTATCTGTGTTTATTTTTTGTTTTATGTTGTTTTTGTGTTTTCCCTGTTCTTGCTCTGTCTTGAGTCGGCTACCCCCATAATGGGGATTGGGCCAGAGCATATAGATAGATAGATAGGGTTCAGGATTTCTGGCCTACCTATTTGGAACAGGGCATAGTGGTGTGTCTGTGGGTGTTTGCAATGATATAAAATTGTCTATAACTAGAACAAATTGCTTGAACTATTATAATACTATCACCCCTATCCCTTGCACAACCATTTTAAGGGGAGATGAGTAGTTAAAAATGTAAATAACTGTTAAACTGATGTAATATAATAATTGTAGCCCCTACCCCTTACACAACCATTTTAAGGGGGGATGAGTAGTTAAAAATGTAAATAACTGTTAAACTGGTGTAATATAATAATTGTAGCCCCTACCCCTTACACAACCATTCTAATTCCCCCTTACAGATAATAAAATACTGAACGAGAACGCACCTTACAACACCGAGTCTAGTAATGAGCCTGTAATTTTAAGGGGAACCGACCTTTGGCCAGAACATGTACAAATTTATCTTGAAGGGGGGTCTAGGGGGTGTTTTTATAAGTTTGATGGAGGTCTAGCGAGGACAAAATAATACTAATACTAATATAAAAACAAATCGACCAATAAGTAAACCCTCCCCCCTTACACCCTTACACCGCCCCTTACACCACAGTCTAGGGATGAGCCAACTAAGGCCCATCACTGGAGAATGGCTAACCACAACACCACCACCACAATGATCACCCACATCATGTACTTCCTCTGAGATCATAGTATAGGGGGGATGGTTGGTTTGTCTGGCCACTCCCTCTCCCTCATGTTTAGCCCCATTAGTTTTCATATATTAAATGTCAACTTAGGACTCATATCACCGGAGAGAGGCTAACCACAACACAACCACCACAATAATCACCCACATCATTCACACCCCTACTATATTCAACATATGGTGTTTAGTACTAGGGCAGATCTAACACTCCAGGGATTTTTTGCTGGACCCCTTTCTCCCTCATGTTAAGCCCCATTGTTTTTTAGATTTTAAGACGTTCGCCCCATTAGTTTAGCGATTTTAAGAACCTTTGCCCCATTTGTGCCAATTTTAAAACCTTTCGTGCCGTTTAGGTGTCAATTTTTCCTGACGAGCGATAGCGAACCTGTAAAAATGTACACATTTATCTTGAAAGGGAGTCTAAGGGGGGGGGGGGGTAATTTTAAGCTTGATGGAGGTCTAGGAAACAAACTAAAAACCTGCCCTTAACTCATTGAGTATTTCAGGATAAGTTTCTTCCTCTTATACTGGCTATCATTAGACAATTATAATACAATCGTCTAATGATAGCCAGTAAAATAGGAGGAAACACGTCTTATACTGGCTATCATTAGACAATTATAATACAATCGTCTAATGATAGCCAGTATAATAGGAGGAAACGCGTCTTATACTGGCTATCATTAGACAATTATAATACAATCGTCTAATGATAGCCAGTATAATAGGAGGAAACGCGTCTTATACTGGCTATCATTAGACAATTATAATACAATCGTCTAATGATAGCCAGTATAATAGGAGGAAACGCGTCTTATACTGGCTATCATTAGACAATTATAATACAATCGTCTAATGATAGCCAGTATAATAGGAGGAAACGCGTCTTATACTGGCTATCATTAGACAATTATAATACAATCGTCTAATGATAGCCAGTATAATAGGAGGAAACGCGTCTTATACTGGCTATCATTAGACAATTATAATACAATCGTCTAATGATAGCCAGTATAATAGGAGGAAACGCGTCTTATACTGGCTATCATTAGACAATTATAATACAATCGTCTAATGACAGCCAGTATAATAGGAGGAAACGCGTCTTATACTGGCTATCATTAGACAATTATAATACAATCGTCTAATGATAGCCAGTATAATAGGAGGAAACGCGTCTTCGAATGCTGAATGAGGTAAAGCAACAATATGTTGAATACTGTAGTAGGTCTCTGAATTATTTAACCCAGACCCTCTCCAATTTAAATTGATACATTTTTCGATAGAAAAACGTACGGCCGAAGGCAGATTTCTTTCACTATACATGCTCGCTATTGTTCGCCCAGAAAAAATCGACACCTGAATGAGGTGAAGCGTCATTTTATTGCCAAACTAATGGGGTGAAATGTTATAAGATTTCCAATATAATGGAGCCAAATAGGGGAGGTCCAAAAAGACCCTCCTTGGACCAAAAAGGATCTTACAACACAGTAGTAATGAGCCAAGTTAAGCCGGTATCACACGAGAGTTTTTATAGTCAACATTCGATAATCAAAAAAATTCTGGCAACATTTCTCGAACACTTTGCTAAAGTATCGGACACTAGACATATAATAGATGAATTTATGCCACCGAACAAGTTTAAATATGGACCTCATAAGCTGCCAGACCAGTGTTGAGAATAAATGTTGAGTGAAAAAAGCGCTCGTGTGATACCGGCTTAAGGTAGCGCAGGACCCAGCCGGAGGAGAAAGTCTAACCACAACATAACCATCACGACATGCACTGACATCATGTAGTCAATCCATTATAAGTAGGCGAGAGATCTTAACTTCCATCCTCCATAACTCACAAGCTACTAAAGTAATCGAGTAAATATTTCGACCAATTAGGAAGAGTCAGCCAGGGAATAGGTGTGGGGATTTACGGCCCATTTGTTCTTGCCCTTTTTAAGTTACAGAGGATAGAAGTTAAAATCTCTTGCCTATTAATAATGAACCCTATTTACAATAAAGTATTGGTTAGATTGGGTACACATACGAGTGCAAAAATAAACATGATATGCTAGAGGTATATCTGTTCGTGCTTGCAATGATCTAATAATGTTAATCACTGGTAAAATGTATGTAATATGATCATTGTAGCCCCCCCTATCCCTTACACAACCTTTCTACCTCCCCCTACAAATGCTTATATACATAAAGTGAACGCATGTTACAACACAGTAGTAATGAACCAACTTAGGCAACAGAGGACCCATCCCTGGAGAAAGGCTAACCACAACATGTTTTTTTTTCTGTGTGAGTGCGGGAGACAAAAGGCAGAACTGCCTGTGGCGAGTGCCTCCCCCAGAGTTGAAAGAGTGACAGGGCCAAAATCAAGGGACGTTCGAGCCAAAATGTATGGATACACAGAGTTTGAAGCAATGTAAGTCATAGGAAGAGGGGAAGACTGATTCTGGGAGAGAGTTCCAGAGCTCAGCTGTTGAATGGAAGAAACATTGAGAATAATGTTTCACTCTTGGGTTGGAGAGTTGCACAGAGTAGAGGTGGGATTGTGTTGCAAGACGGGTGCTACATGCTCTACGAAGAGTAGGTGGTATACACTGGGAGAGCTCTGAGGAACACTGATTTTAGTAATAGCGGTAGCATAGTGAGAGAGATGCAACATTGCGGCGAAGAGAGAGAGACTGCAGAGAATTGTTGAGTGGATGTGAGTTAATGAGACAGGAGGCTTTCATTTCTACTTTGTCTAAAAGTGCTGTGTGAGAGGATCCTCTCCACACGTGTGAACAATACTCAATACATGGATGCACTGGTCGCCTATACAGAGCAAGAAACTGTGCAGGGGTAAAGAACCCCTGGAGGCGGTTGAGAACACCATGCTTTTGGGAAGCTGTTTTATAATATTAGCAAGATTGGTAATATGATCTTTCCAAGAGAGATCAGAAGAAAAAGAGATACCGAGAATATATAGAGTTTATCCACCAAACTAAGCCTTTCCGCCGCGACGACAGATTCAAGGTCCTTCCCCGCCGCGAAGATGAAGGGTTAATTTATATGTTGAAGAATAGGTCATAGTTTTCTGGACGGGGGCGACGAGTAGACAGATGGAGAAATTGAGTTTTGGAAGCATTGAAAGTAACAAGGTTTTTTCTGTCCCAATTAGAGATAGTAGAGAGATCAGAAGATAGGTGTTCTACGGCCTCCTTACATGAGTTTTGGAGTCCCTTCTGTGAATGATTTTGTGGGAGGCTAGTCGAACAGTGTAATGTAGAGTCGTCAGCATTTGAGAGAATGGGGCTGTAGGTGCAGTTGAGAAGGTCGTTAATGAATAATAGGAAGATAATTGTAGATAGGACAGAACCCTTAGGAACACTGGAGGGTGTATGGAACTTATGGGAAGCGAGAGAATGACTAAGAGGGTGTACGAGAGCGAGGTGGAAGGACAGAGAGGGAGAGGTAGACCGAAGGAGAGGTGGAAGGATGGAGTGAGGAAGTATATGAATGAAGGCGGTGCTGGTTGGGAGGAGGGGCGTCGACTGACTGGGGACAGAGGTGCATGGGGGCGGTTCGTTCGTGGCCACCCCTTCGGGGATCACGGAGTCAGGCAATAGATAGATAGATAGAAGGGGGGATGGGCCGGTTTTCTGGACCACTTTCTCCCTCATGTTTAGCCCCATTAGTTTTCAGATATTAAGGTGTTTGCCCCATTAGTTAGTCGATTTTAAGACTTTTCGCCCCATTTCTTCGTCTATATTTAGACCTTTCGTGCTATTTAGGTGTCGATGTTTTCCCTGGCGAACGATAGTGACCCTGTAATGTTGGAAGAATATATTTGTCTACCAAAAAATTTACAAAGTAATCTAGAAGGGGGATCTAATAGATGTTTTTTTTTGTATTTATTTGATGGAGGTCTAGGGAGGAAACTAGAAAAATCATGAATACATGCAAAAATTGCCAAAAAAGTGAACCATCTCCCATTAATCAGTTTAGAAAGGGCCTCCAGCAGTTAACAGGCTTTGAACTATCTCACTTATCCATTTTTACTACCATAGATACTGCTTAGACTGCACAAAATCGTCTAAATCTAGCAAGAACTGAAGAATATACAAAAGACGTCGCCGGTACAGAAGGGGTTAAATATGAATTATCTGTAGCTAAAATATTGTTCATGTTTATGAAAGATCTTATTCCGACGATCTTGAATGATATGTTCAGGGGAGATGGGCCGGTTTTTTGGTTGTAATTAATTTATTCCTTTATTTCTTAGTTTCCTCCCTAGACCTCCATCAAGCTTAGAAAACAAAAACCCAAGACAACCTTTCAAGATACATTTGTTCATTTTTGGGTAGTAAAGTGTCTCGGCCGAAGGCCGATTCCTCATAAAATTTCAGGTTCGCTATCGCTCGCCAAGAAAACATCGACACCTAAATGTCACGAAAGGTTCGAAAATTGACAACGAATGGGGCGAAAAGTTTTAAAATCGCAAAACTAATGGGCCAAGCGTCTTATAATCTCAAAAACAATGGGGCTTAACAGGAGGGAGGAAGGGGACCAGAACAACGACTCATCTTCCCTTAAATGACATATTCATCAGAAGTTTAGGCATACATCATCATACGACTAGACACAGATACAAAACACATGTTCCAGTAGATAGGCCTAATTTAAGGGGGAGACTGGCCGTTTGTTTGTTTGGTCTATTAGTTAATTTATTCATATATTTTGTTTTTAGTTTCCTCCCTAGACCTCCATTAAGCTTAGAAAAACATCCCCTAGACCCCCCTTCAAGATACATTTGTACATATTTAGGCAGAACAATTCCTCTTAAAATTGCAGGCTCGGTATCGCTCGCCAGGAAATCATCGACACCTAAATGGCACGAAAGGTCTTAAAATTGACAACGAAATGGGGCGAAAGGTATTAAAATCGCCAAACTATTGGGCCGAACGTCTTATAATCTCAAAACTAGTGGAGCTAAACATTAAGGAGAAGGGGGTCCATATAAACGGTCTGCCTCCCCTTAATGACAAGAACATTGAGGGATAATGGCGCTTACATCTGGAATAATATTGCTGACATCATTAATACAGAATGTAGCTTTGGTATATTTACGGCGACATTGATAGATCATCTGGTAAGGGGAGATGGTTCATTGTTCTGGCCCCCCTTCTCCCTCATGATCAGTTTTCAGATGTTAAGACGTTAGGCTCAATACTTTGGCGATTTTTATATTTTTCGTCCCATTTCTTTGTCACTATTTAGACCTTTCGTGCCATTTATGTGTCGATTTTTCTTAGCGAGCGATAACAGGCATGTAATTTAGGAGGAACCGGCGGAACATTTTTCTATCAAAAATGTACAATTTATCTTGAAGGGGATTCTTCAGGTGTATTATTTTAAGCTTGATGGAGGTCTAAGGAGGAAACTAAAATAACTAATGAATATAGTGTATACATAAATAAGCAAATATATAAGCCCATCCCCCTTTAAATATATACATAATATAGATAGACAACCCATTCAATTATTAATTGTTGTCATGGTAATATTCTTGTATTTTGTATTTGCGAATTTGTGTATATTTTCCTTTGTTTGTTTGTATCTGATGTTTTTCTTTTCTCTTAAGGGGGGATGGGCCGGTTTTCTGGACCACTTTCTCCCTCATGTTTAGCCCCATTAGTTTTCAGATGTTAAGATGTTTGCCCCGTTAGTTAGTCGATTTTAAGACCTTTCGCCCCATTTCGTCGTCAATATTTAGGCCTTTCGTGCTATTGAGGTGTCGATTTTTTCCCTGGCGAACGATAGTGAGCCTGGAATGTCGGAACATTTTTCTACCAAAAAATGTACAAATTAACCTAGAAGGGAGATCTAATGGATCGTTTGTTATTTTTTAATTTGATGGAGGTCTAGGGAGGAAACTAGAAAAATAATTAATACATGCAAAAATCTTCCAAAAAGTGAACCAAAAGTGAACTCTGCTGACAGAACATAATTAGTATTATGCATGCATGGCCACATATTTACCCAATGGCCATCAGCTCCTCGTTGTCACAAACACCTTTGTCAAATATGTTAAAACAATGTTTAGCTTGTATGAAATATTTTGACAACAAACAATTTTGAATTAAAAATTTCAATTTTGAATTGAATTTAAGGGGAGGCAGACCGTTTTTCTGGAACCCCCTTCTCCCTAATGTTTAGCCCCACTAGTTTCGAGATTATAAGACGTTCGGCCCATTAGTTTGGCGATTTTAACACCTTTCACCCCATTTCGTTGTCAATTTTAAGACCTTTCGTGCAATTTAGGCGTCGATTATTTTCTGGCGAGCGATAGCGAGCCTGCAGTTTTAAGAGGAACCGGCCTTCGGCCGGAACATTTTTCTACCGAAAAATGTACAAATTTATCTTGAAGGGGGGTCTAGGGGGTGTTGTTCTAACCTTGATGGAGGTCTAGGGAGGAAACTAAAAAAATATATGAATACATTAACTAATAGACCAAACAAACGGTCAGTCTCCCCTTAAACAAACAAATGCGAGTATGCTTCTAATGATTTGCTTACTCTTTGACGTAAATCATATTAGTTCACCCATTTGCTTTACGAGATTTGCTTAGACCCCCTTCTTCCTCATGTTTAGTCCCATTAATTATGATACTTTAAAACATTTCGCCTAATTTCTTAGTCAATTTTAAGACCTATCGTGCCATTTACAGTAGGTGTCGATTTTTTCCTGGCGAACGATAGCGAGCCTGTAACTAAAAAAGAACCGGCTTATTTATCTAGAAGAAGTGTCTCGGGCGTGTTATTAATGGTTTAAGAAGGGTTACGGAGAAAGAAAAAAAATAATAAAATATTAAAATAATATACTTACTCTAGCTTGGCTAAATCAACAAGGCTAGTTTGTATTCAAGTAAGACAACAAAGTGTTCAGTTAAGTTTGGTTAGGTTAGTTAGGTTAACTTAGGAAGTTAAATCAGTTCGGTCAAGATAAGTTAGCTAAGTTAAGTCGGTCACAATTTAATATATAACCCTTACTGTACTGCCAACGTATGAGATTTGATTTCACCTACAATTAAACGATTGTATTAAGTTTAGGAATGATATTATGGCAGCTGGAAGGATGAAATGAGATAGTCTGTATATATTGTTTTTATTTTTGGCAGATATCCTTCCTAGGTGTCGATTTTTTCCCTGGCGAACGATAGTGAGCCTGTAATGTTGGAAAAATCGCCCTTCGGCCGGGACATTTGTCTACCGAAAAATGTACAAATTAATCTAGAAGGGGGATCTAATGGATTTTTTGTTTTTGTTTTTTAATTTGATGGAGGTCGAGAGAGGAAACTAGAAACAATTATGAATACATGCAAAAATCGCCCAAAGTGTGAACCATCCCCCCTTAGGGAAGGTTTTTAGTTTCCTCCCTAGACTTCCATCAAACTTATATAATTACCCCCAACACCCCCCTTCGAGATCGATGTGTGCATTTTTCGGTAGAAAATTGTCCTGGCCAATGGTCCGTTCCTTTTAAAATACGGGTTTGGTATCGCTCGCCAGGGAAATATCGACAACTAAATGGCACGAAAGGTCTTAACACTGACAGCAATGGGGCCAAAGATCTTAAAATCGCCAAAATAATGGGGGCTAATGTCTTAAAATCTGAAAAAAGTATTGGGGCTAAATATGTGGGAGAAGGGGGTCCAGATAAAACCTTTTAAGTGAAAATCTCCCAATAAAGGGATTTTACAAGGACGTGATAGTTCCGATAGAGGGGTGAACCTGTCAATCCTGGGGAAAACAGCGCCGCCAGTTATTTGTTACGCGTGTACAGTCGTGGACAGAAATGTTGGGACACTTGAAATAAGGCACAACTAGGATACACTGACGAACTCTTTAAATGGGGGATGGTTCACTTTTGGGGGTATTATTGCATGTATTCATTAGTTTTCTAGTGTCCCCCCTAGACCTCCATCACATTAAAAACAAACATCCATTAGATCCCCCTTCTAGATTAATTTATACATTTTTCGAAATACGAAATAGCACGAAAGGTCTTAACATTGACAACAGAATGGGGCGAGAGGTTTTAAAATCGATAAACTAATGGGGTAAAAATCTTAAAATTTGAAAACTAATTGAGCTAAACATGAGGGAGAAGGGGGTCTATAAAAGCGGCAAGGGGGGATGGTTCACTTTTTGGTCGATATAATATTGCTAGAATTGATGTCACTAGATGTAAGAAATGGCCTCTTGATCGAAGTAAACACCTCTAGTATGGGTCATAAAGGTCGTATATATTGTATAATTATCGAGGTACAGTCGCGCTAATAAGTCATGTACCAGCTGGCAATACGTTTGGCTCGTTCTGTGCTGTATTAATGTCTGTCAGATGTTGAATAGGGTGGGTAAGTGTAGGAATATGTTTGTATATTTCACTCAAAATTAATAAATGAAGCTTAGATATTGCCGATACCAATTATTGATCAAAACATACTTGGTGCCGATATATCACTTATTAGCGCAACTGTACAGTACCTTCATTATAGTAAAAACTCAACCTTGACCCTTTTCTTATATATATATTGAAAATGTATATTATACATTATATTTTAAGCTTCTAATGTACAGTATGCATGTATATACTCATAGGCACATACCCCATAGCTAGGGGTGGCCGACTCCAGACAGAGACAGCTTCTAATAACACTAAATAAGACTGACCTGGGGTTTTTTTCTCTCATTTTCTCTCTTTCTCTGGTTTGTATCCATTCGGCCCCATTCAGCCTACTGTTTACGTTTACCCCCATCCAATGTATCGATGTTTTCCTGGCGAGCGGTAGCGAGCCAGCATATTTTGGTAAAATGTTTTTTGACAGCAGGCTAAATTTGCACATTTTTGGATAGACAAATTTCTCCGCCAAAGCCGGATTTCTCCATACAATGCTGGCTCGCTATCGCTCACCAGGAACAAATCGACACCTGAATGGGGATAAAAGTCTTAAAACAGTAGGCTGAATAGGACCGAATGGATACAAGCCAAAAAAAGAAAGAAAGGGAGAGAAAAAAGCAGGTGACCCCTCTTAAATGAGTTGACTGTCCGTGCCTTCAAATACGCCTAACAGATAACAGAACTATCCCGCATTGTGGGTGGCTAAGGGCAGACGGGCCGTTTTTCTCAATCCCCTTTTCCCTCATGTTTAGCCCCATTAGTTTTAAAATGTTAAGATGTCTGCTCCATCAGTTTGACGATTGTAAAACCTTCCGCCCAATTTCGGTCAATTTTAAGAGCTTTCATAAGAACATAAGAAAATGGGAGTCTGCAGAAAGCCGATTGGCCTAAGCAAGGCAGATCCCAAGGCAGATCCCTTTCGTGCCATTTAGGTGTTGATATAAATAAATATATATATATATATATACCGGTATATATATATATATATATATATATATATATATATATATAATTTATATATATATATATATATATATATATATATATATATATATATATATATATATTATATACATATATATATATATATATATATATACTGTATATATATATATATATATACATATATATATATATATTATATATATATATATATATACATAGCAACAAATAAGCTTTACCCCCATTAATTGTTATGTTCCTTCCAACAACCAACTATACTCCTAAAATCGATTAATACAATTTTACGAACACATGTGGCAGTCCGTGGATTCGAACCCAGGACGCTCACACCGAAAATCAACACCTTATGCATAGCACCACGAAGACAGTTAAAGGATGGTGGACACTGCCTATGATTTATTATGCAACTTCGAATCCTGCATATCAATCTAAGCATGTACACACATCCCAACTGCAACTCACAGACAGTGTTGTAAAGGCCGTGACTGGCAGGCGTAGATGTGGACGTTAGGTAAGGAGAGGGGGGGGGGGGGGGGGGGGGCTTAGACAACAGCTTGATATTTAAATCGCAAAGGTTGACCAGAGTTCTTACCAGGCGGAGACCTTTTCTTGACATGGGCTTGTCACACTGGTGGCGTCCTGACCTTTCCACACTATAAGGGGATAGTGGCTATTTTTATTTGGTTTATTTACAATGTCTCTCTCTGTTTATCTCTCCCCTTAATTATACCGATTATCTAAAATTCATTGACTATCTAACTTCTAAAGTGGAACACATTCTATCCATTTCTCCTTTCGCAGAAATCTCCATCCTAGGAGATTTCAATGTACACCACCGCCAATGGCTCTCCTCTCTTTCCACTGACCAACCTGCTGAACAAGCCTACATCTTTTCTATTCTAAATGACGTAGAGCAGCTAGTCCAGCAACCCCCCCATATCCCGGATTGCTTCGGAGATCAGCCCAACATACTTGACGTATTTCTAACCTCTAACCCTTATACTTATACTGTAAACCTTTTCTCTCCTTTGGGTTCCTCTGACCATAAACTTATCTCTGTTACCTGTCCTATCTCTTTGGTACGGCCACCCGATCCTCCTAGCCGGCGGCACTTGTGGCACTTTGGCGCTGCAGCCTGGGAGGCTCTTTGGCAGTACTTCTTTGATTTCCTATGGAACAACTTCTGCTTCCGTGGCCGGGGACCCTCGGAGAGTGCTGAACGCATTACCGAGGTAATCCTCTCGGGCATGGAAGGATGCATTCCCTTTTCTTTCTATTAGACTAATGCAAAAAAATCTTGGTTTACTCACGCTTGTTCTACTGCTGTACGCATTAAGGAAGAAGCATTCAAACAGTAACGTCGCCTTCAAACTCAAGAATCTCATACTTCCTATTTTTCCGCCCGGAATCAAGCCAAATCTGTTCGTCGGCTCGCCAAACATTCTTTCATCAATAATAAATGCACTTAACTATCCAACTCTAGCTCTTCCCAAGCCTTCTGGCATCTAACCAAAAACCTCTCAAACAATTTTTCTTCTTCGTCTTTCCCTCCCCTATTCCGCTCTGACGGCAATACCGTAGCTTCTTCCTCTGACAAAGCTGAACTCTTCGCTACCACTTTCGCTAAAAACTCCACTTTGGATGATTCCGGTGATGTTCCTCCCTCTCCACCCCCTTCTATCTATCTTATGCCTAATATCATGATATCTTCCAAGGATGTACTTTCCACCATCTCTGGGCTTAATACTAAGAAGGCGTACGGACCGGACAGTGTTCCTCCTGTTGTACTCAAAAACTGTGCTTCAGTGCTGACTCCCTGCCTAGGAAAACTTCTTGCTGTAATTTCGTTCTCATTCAACCTGTTCCAAAGAATGGTGACCACTCTCAACCCTTCAACTATCGTCCAATTGCTCTCATTTCTTGCATCTCTAAAGTTTTTGAAACTATTCTTACCTCAAAATTTCTTAAGCATTTATCTTCCCATAACCTGTTCTCAGACCATCAATATGGCTTCCTTAAGGGCCGCTCTACTGGTGATCTTCTTTCTTATCTTACTAACTCTTGGTCATCCTCCATTCGGGACTTTGGTGAGACTTTTTCTGTTGCACTAGACATATCGAAGGCCTTCGATAGTGTCTGGCACAAATCCCTTGTTTCCAAACTACCCTCCTACAGTTTCTATCCTTCCATCCGAGCCTTTATTTCCTTTCCGGATGTTCCATAGCTGTGGCCACCGTTAGCTTCCTCAACCTTTCAACTCTGGTGTTCCTCAGGGTTCTGTCCTATCTCCAATGCTCTTCCTATTATTAATTAAAGAAGTTCTCAACTGCACCTACAGCCCCATTCACTCATATGCTGACGAATCTACATTACACTATTTGACTAGCCTTCCACAAAGCCATTCACAGCAGGAACTCCAAAACTCATGTAAGGAGGCCTTAGAACACCTACAGTATATTCTGATCTCTCTAGCTACTATCTCTAATTCTCCCTCCCAATAAATGCCCCCAGAGGCCGATAGAGGCGCTAAACGCAAGGTTTACCACGGTACATTGTGGGAAATGGGCGACATCGCGGAGCTATCCACCCTCCCTCTCATTCAACAATTCTATAATATATGCAGTGACTCGAAATTTCTGTAGCTGACACATACTTTGGTCTATGCATACCGTTGTTTTATATATTTTAAAATAACCCATATTCATATTTACAATACAAAGTCAGCAGGTATTTTCGCGCCAATTTTGTTATGATAATTAATCAGCTTATAATTATGTTTGTAGTAATTATCAGCTGCATATGGACTTTCCCTTTATCACTATACTATATAAGCACTTAGTGTAGTCGTATACTGTATAATAAAAACGTTTAGAATCACACAAAAATAGATAAACTGTGCATATCCTATGTGTTGGGTACAGTGATGTCTACAGTCGTAGCTCTGGCGCTAGTTCCGACGCGTCCACCAGAGGTCTCAAGGGAATTGTTGGTAGGGAGAATTGGAGCAGAGAAAACCTTGTTACTTTCAATGCTTCCAAAACTCAATTTCTCCATCTGTCTACTCGTCGCCCCCTTCCAGTAAACTATGAGCTACTCTTCAATAACATACAAATTAACCATTCATCTTCTCTTAACCCTTTCCTTGTGGGAGACGTTCCCGAACGCCATGGCAATTTACAGGATTTTAAAGCCTCTAAAAGCCTGTAAAATTGAGTGCAAGGGCGTAGGAGCGCGACAGGCCACACGTCCGTCTCCCAGCCATGTGGCCATGGCACTGAAGGCTCTGAGTCAGAGTCTCGCGAGATAGACTTGTTACGACCTGGCACTCAGGTACACCAGGGCTCCCAATCAGGACTCGAGTACGGCTCGCTGCCACAACGGAAACACACGATCCCAAACCCTGAGTACTGCCAGCCGAACAAAAAACACCAATACCCTCCAGAGTTCGATCTGCTATAACGGGGTATATCAGAACTCGGTACTAGTGTTCAACAACAGACTAATAAAGAGACAGGAATTATCTAGTCTGGTCAACAATCAAACAAAGAAGTAAGAGACAACAACACCAAAGAATAGTGTTGGCCGAAGCCGAAGTAATCCACCCTTGACTAAGAACTTAAGAAGTCCTCCACCCTCTACTTCGGATCGGCACTATTACGTTACGTTAATCAATAGTCCTTGAGCATCGAGCAAGGAATCTTCTGAAAAAGTTAGATGCTTCTCGGATGCTCGTAAGAAGTACGTATCGGATTTTGAACAGCAATTCAATAAGCAACACACTGACAATTAATTATCATTAAAGGTTTAAATTGACATAAGAAGAATTATAAGAATATGCAATAGTAAATGGCAAACATTAAAAAGAAGTATTCCGCCAATGCACCGGCAATAGCCTACTCGGATTGTGCTCGTGGGCCACTAATCACTAAAGTAGCTAAGCGTGCAACACATGAAATCAATAGTGCTTAAACAATAGTATACATAAGGAAAGCTTCAATACTATTCTGTATCTGCTGATCGAGCAAAGTCTAGCTGGGATGTAGTAGGCTAGGAAACAATGGCTGAGCAAGCGGCTCGTAGCCTAGCGAGGTCCTTAAGGCTGTGCGGCCAAATTACGTTAATTGACGGGATGCTCTCTTGAGAGATCCAGATCGCTAGTATCTGGTTCTCTCCTGGCGATCCTCTCAAAGTCAAAGCAACCGAGATAGCACAGTGTTGGGTGGCAGAGGCAAAAGCCCTCACTCGCAACACAGTGCTAACCTCACAAGGTACACAGTCAGAAAGACCACCTAGGCTTCCCACGTCTCCGTTGCGATTGTACAGGTTCAACAAAACCTAGTACACATCGGGAATCACAACACCAGTAGCCTTATCCCAGTCTAGCATTACCTAGACCAGCAGAAAACAGGATCAATAATAATAATACACAGGGAAATGCATATACGAGTGCAACAAACATTAATCAATCCTAGTCTAAATTATCCCTTCCAAAATAGGCTATCTACTAGGCATATATCTCGTGAGAACTCAAGCGATAATACATTGGCTGACTAACTCTGCACCAAAGGGACCATTGAGGTTAAAAAGGGTATTTGAAAAGAGGAGATAGAATGTACGGTAGTAGAGAAAGTTCACATCAGTCAGAAGAATATAATATAGTAGCAAGGGAAATGAGAAGTCGCTCTGCCTAATGAGTTCTGAAGAAAATGTGGCGAGACTTCCCTTTTTATACTCGGCCCTCTAGTGAGCATATCGTAAACAACTAAGGACCGCCCACTGACAATCATTACGTAACTTCTCTCTCTCAATCTGTGATAGACAAAGGCTTTCCCACGCGCTGAGGGGGAGGAGGGAGGAGGGGAGTGCTAGTGAGTTAGGCCCACCTCCCGCATGGCGCACTCACTGACCCCCGTTATGTAATCTCTCTCTCTCTCCTCTCATCATTACAAATAAGTTTCACACACAATACTTATAACTAATGATATAAAATAGAACTCGTTGACTCAGATGAAAACAAAATACATATTCATAATACTTATAGTACAACGGCTCACATGAACTAAGTTAGAAAACTCTACATAGACTCCAGCCAAAGTTCCTGCCCTGACGATCCTAGCGAGAGTGGGGCATGACTGGGCGTTCTGGACAGCATGCTCACACTCGACATGCGTCACACCTCCCCCAAGATTTTACTTGCTCAACCCTGAGCTAAAATCTGACACACAGAACCCCATCAAGCCCCTCACACCCAGCGACCGCATGGCACTAAAACAAAGCTGAGTTTATCACTAAAACACATCTTTTTAAAAAAAAAATCACATTTTATAACTCCTCCCAACAATAGCAAAAGACACAATATCATGCTCCCAGAGCGAGCTTACAGCAGCTCAGCCGTTTGATAGTTCGTGGACTACTCAAACTCAATAGGCTATGACAAACTTATACAATTATCTATATCAAAAAGAAAGAGTTTTTTTATGATTTTTATATTTTAATGTTTTTTTTCCGGCTGCACTAAAAGGGCAGCCTATTTTCTTCTATACCAAACGCTCAACTCCTGCTTTACGACCCAATACGCTGGGCTACAACCGCGAGCCAACAAGCACCAAGCGCAAAATACTATTCAAACTAAAGCAGGAGGCTACCCGTGTGTCAATCTACCCAGGATCATATACCCTTGAACGACCATCTGCAACCACGTTGTCACAACCGGCACTATGGCGTATGTCCAGGTTATATACCAATAACCTTAGTGACCACCTGGTCAGCCCCATATTCCGATTGTGAAACTGGTCCAAGAACTTGAGAGGGTGATGATCTGGGTAAACTACAACGACTGGACCATAGGCTGGAACATAGACCTCGAAATGCCCCAGCGCATCATCGTCCTTTTCAATTTCAGTCATCAGGTTCTGAAACGTTGCTAGTGCATTCTTAAGTCCGTCAGGCATAACATTGCACTGGCAGGTACTCTCGTCCACAACAAAACCACATAGCTCTTTAGCACGCTCGGACAAAGGCACCTGCTAGCAACCCTTTACTAAATCCACCCTCGTGATAGGCGATGCAGCCCCGAGGCGGTCTATGGTGTCGTCAACTCTTGATATGGTATAGGCGTCTGTCAGGGATAATGCACACCCCCTCTCGCAATCAACACACTCACTGATCTTGCCACTTAACACTGGTTGCAAAGTTACAGGCAACGACCACTCACGACACTCCTTATCCCTCAGACCCTTCGTCCACACGTAATCCAGCTCTGCTTGCACCATAGGCTGTCGAGCAGGATTTATACGGTAGGGAATTAAACTGAGCCTTGCACTATCTCCAGCCTGCATGTCGGATTCTACCCCGTACATCAGGCCTGGAGAAGCAACAAACATGCGAAAGTACTGCCATAGCCTAGTAAACAACTGCCTTGCACTGTCTCCACGAACAACATGCCTAGTGCCCTCCCACAACCCAGCCGAGACCGCAGCTTCTAACCTGTAGTCTCCCTCCTTCTCCACCTTCGTCCCTAGAACAGCCAGGTCATGAGAGGGACAATCAGTACCACCTGTGCAGTCACTCCCATAGTTCATTATTGCTAAGGCTTCCCCGCCGATACCGTACATGCGCACCCCCGCATTCCTTGTGACGACATCTGCCTGCTCAGCATCACCGCTTTTAGAGACATGGCCAGATACAGTCGGTCTATGGTAGGGCTGTTGCATTAGACTAGAGCAGCATTGGGAGGCTATGTGACGACCAGGCACATCCACTCCACAGCCAACCTCACCAATCTGCTCAATGTCCTCCTTTTGACCACCACCCTTGGCAGCCATGGGTCGACCCTGACCTGGCAACCATGCCAAAGCCTCGTCGCCCGCCTTGAACCACCAAAACAACGAGGCTAACGGTCTTTCAACATTCACGTGACCTGCCCGTGGAACATCTTGCACCGCCCGAGTTGTGAGACTCAGGGGCTCGGCACGACCAGTGGGGTATGAACCGAGCTGGTGCTGGAGTGCTGCACACTGCTGCTCAGGCAGGTGCTCTAGCGCTTCCACAGCCACCAGACTCGTGTCCCCCGCACACTGCTCCGCCGAGACATGACAATCCCTACTCTCCTCCACCTGTGCCCTACTGCCCCCCTCTCCTTCTCCACCTTGGCCGCGGCAGACCAACGCAGGGACAGTAGGCTGCTCAGGTGGTTGCCTCACAAACTCCTCCAACAGGTTCACATGACATGCTTCCCCGTCCTCGTGTTTGATCTCGACAGCACCATTACCACACTTCTGAACTTCCGGATCCTCCAACTGCAGTTTACAAATATCTGAGGGAACCAACCTGTCTAGATGCTTCCGAAGCAACCCAAGTCCTCCCCCAATATCAAACTGAGCAACCCTTTTTTCTCTCCATGTGTAACGTTGCTGCCTCGGAGTCTCTTCCTGCCCTACCTCTTCACTAGCTGTGACAGGTCCTGGGGCCTCTCCAGACTCCAACATAGGTGCCAATACTGAATCACCCAGGAGAGCCGCCGAGTCAAAACTCTTAAAACCAACTCCAGCTTTAGCCTCCTCCTGTTGATCGTTCCTCCGCTGGTCTGAAGACGGAGGACTAGGCTGTGACACTTTAGCTGCCCGAGCTCGGGTGACAACACACGCCATGGGTTGTGTCTGGCACCGCTCGACCCACTCTTGCTCTTCCCCACTCACGTCGGCCGGCCTCTCGGCAACGACTAAGGGTAGAACCTCAGAAGCGGGCATTGCAAAGTCGTTGCCGAGAAGAAGGTCGACGCCCTCCACTGGCAGTTTCTCCACAATCCCGACATCCAATTCACGTGCCACACCATCCACCTCCAACTCCAACCGCACCAGCGGGTATGACCGAGTTGCATTAATACCCTGCACCACTACCACCCGAGCCGCATTTATAGGGTAGCCAGTCAAGTTGTTCATCAGAGTCTGGGAAGCACCTGTATCACGCAAGACCTCTACTCCATGCTTGCGCCCCGCCCACATCACGCAACCCCGCCCTCTATGGTCGCAAAAAGCATCCTGAGCAGGGTTCGAGCCTCCCAGGTGCTTCTGCATTTGCTGTGCCTCAGCCTCTGACGAACTGCCCCGGGCAAACTCAGAAGACTTCGGAGACACACCAATGTTGCAGGCCAAAGACACAGCTGCTGTAGGTGGTTTGCTAGAACAGACTCTTGCAAAGTGCCCCTTTTCATGACAATGATAACACTCCAACTCCCCTTTGGGCTTCCCTTGGTACTGGGAAGGGCCCGGCCCCTTCTTAAATGGGACGGTGCTAGTCTTGTGGTCAGTCTTGGTATCATGGCTCTTGTACTTGTTTGCATAAGGTATATCACTAACTCGGGGGGGTGGGGCGTCATGCCCCCTGTTACCTGCCTCACTACGCTGGGCAGACCCGCACCCACGAATTAGTGATAGCCGGAGGTCAGCCATCTCAGCTGCCTCCTGTAGAGTTTTTGGGTTCTTTTCTTTAATAGTTAAAGTCATTTCTGCACCAGTACACTTATAAAACTGCTCGAGCAGAAACAGCTCAGTCAACTGTTCGGCCGTCTCAGCTTTCTCAGAACGTGTCCAGTTTGTAAGTGCATCTTTTAAGTCCCGGGCATGTTCAAGAAAGGTCGCCTCCCTAGTCTTTGTAACACCCCGAAACTTCAATCGATATGTTTCCGGTTGCAACTCTTATGCCCGTAGGACAGCTCTCTCCAATTCTGGGTAGTCAATGCAAGACTCTAAAGGCAGTGCATCATAAGCCTTCAGACCCTTACCCGTAAGTCTTGAGGAGACTAGAGCTGCCCACTTCTCTTCAGGCCAATTATGCTCCCTACACTTCTTCTCAAAACGATTCAAAAATTCTGTGACTTCAGTTTCACTAAATACCGGCACCAATTTGACTAAGTGGGACAAGAACTGTTCTCTTACTTGGCCCTCACGGCCCATCCGAATCCCTGTCGACTCTGCACGAGTCTTATCTAAATCTAATTGAGCACAATATTTCTCTGAGTCGTACCTAAGCTCAGCCTCATGCCTCCTGGTCTCATCCTCTTGCCTCCTAACCTCAATCTCATGCCTCCTAGTCTCATCCTCCTGCCTCCTGGTCTCAGCCTCATGCCTCCTGGTCTCAGCCTCAATCTCCTGCTTCCTAACCTCAATTTTAGCAAGCTCAAGTCTAAATACCATATCTGGAGACAGGCAGGAAGAGGGAGCTGCCACTACTGAAGGAGGGGGGGCAAAAACTGGGGAACCACCATGTGCACCACCCGAGGGCACTCCAATCTGCCAATTCTCATCCCTCTGTGGGAGAGTGCTAACCTCCGGTAACTGAGTGGACGGCACTGTGGGAGTCGAGTGAGAGGGGATCTGGGGAGGAACCCCCCCAAACGCCCTCTCCTCCAAAACCCCATGTCGCCCACGCAACACCCAGGAAATCAGCTCCCCCTTGGACATCCCTACTACATTGGAAATGCCCAAAACCTTGGCTATCAGGTGCAAGCCACAAACATCCACCCCAGTCAGCCTCTCCTCCGTCACGTGGTACCGCTTACTCACAAAAACTCTAGCATCTTCCTCACTGATTACTAACGGCACACCTTCAAATGGCATCTCTCGCTCATCGTCAGTGCTAGTGCACGACATACTGAAGTCCACAAAAAAATTCTCGAGACAAAAGTGTTAAACTTACTATGCAAGCACTAATTACTAAATTAACTGGAGTCTCTTAAATGCTCTACTAATTGCCATACAAAAAAAATATTCTTCAATATGCACGCTAAAATACAAACAAACAAATGTTGTACAACTCTGCAAAAATTTATACTGTTCACAAAATCCTAAGCAAGGTCGCCATTTGTTACGACCTGGCACTCAGGTACACCAGGGCTCCCAATCAGAACTCGAGTACGGCTCGCTGCCACAACGGAAACACACGATCCCAAACCCTGAGTACTGCCAGCCGAACAAAAAACACCAATACCCTCCAGAGTTCGATCTGCTATAACGGGGTATATCAGAACTCGGTACTAGTGTTCAACAACAGACTAATAAAGAGACAGGAATTATCTAGTCTGGTCAACAATCAAACAAAGAAGTAAGAGACAACAACACCAAAGAATAGTGTTGGCCGAAGCCGAAGTAATCCACCCTTGACTAAGAACTTAAGAAGTCCTCCACCCTCTACTTCGGATCGGCACTATTACGTTACGTTAATCAATAGTCCTTGAGCATCGAGCAAGGAATCTTCTGAAAAAGTTAGATGCTTCTCGGATGCTCGTAAGAAGTACGTATCGGATTTTGAACAGCAATTCAATAAGCAACACACTGACAATTAATTATCATTAAAGGTTTAAATTGACATAAGAAGAATTATAAGAATATGCAATAGTAAATGGCAAACATTAAAAAGAAGTACTCCGCCAATGCACCGGCAATAGCCTACTCGGATTGTGCTCGTGGGCCACTAATCACTAAAGTAGCTAAGCGTGCAACACATGAAATCAATAGTGCTTAAACAATAGTATACATAAGGAAAGCTTCAATACTATTCTGTATCTGCTGATCGAGCAAAGTCTAGCTGGGATGTAGTAGGCTAGGAAACAATGGCTGAGCAAGCGGCTCGTAGCCTAGCGAGGTCCTTAAGGCTGTGCGGCCAAATTACGTTAATTGACGGGATGCTCTCTTGAGAGATCCAGATCGCTAGTATCTGGTTCTCTCCTGGCGATCCTCTCAAAGTCAAAGCAACCGAGATAGCACAGTGTTGGGTGGCAGAGGCAAAAGCCCTCACTCGCAACACAGTGCTAACCTCACAAGGTACACAGTCAGAAAGACCACCTAGGCTTCCCACGTCTCCGTTGCGATTGTACAGGTTCAACAAAACCTAGTACACATCGGGAATCACAACACCAGTAGCCTTATCCCAGTCTAGCATTACCTAGACCAGCAGAAAACAGGATCAATAATAATAATACACAGGGAAATGCATATACGAGTGCAACAAACATTAATCAATCCTAGTCTAAATTATCCCTTCCAAAATAGGCTATCTACTAGGCATATATCTCGTGAGAACTCAAGCGATAATACGTTGGCTGACTAACTCTGCACCAAAGGGACCATTGAGGTTAAAAAGGGTATTTGAAAAGAGGAGATAGAATGTACGGTAGTAGAGAAAGTTCACATCAGTCAGAAGAATATAATATAGTAGCAAGGGAAATGAGAAGTCGCTCTGCCTAATGAGTTCTGAAGAAAATGTGGCGAGACTTCCCTTTTTATACTCGGCCCTCTAGTGAGCATATCGTAAACAACTAAGGACCGCCCACTGACAATCATTACGTAACTTCTCTCTCTCAATCTGTGATAGACAAAGGCTTTCCCACGCACTGAGGGGGAGGAGGGAGGAGGGGAGTGCTAGTGAGTTAGGCCCACCTCCCGCATGGCGCACTCACTGACCCCCGTTACGTAATCTCTCTCTCTCTCCTCTCATCATTACAAATAAGTTTCACACACAATACTTATAACTAATGATATAAAATAGAACTCGTTGACTCAGATGAAAACAAAATACATATTCATAATACTTATAGTACAACGGCTCACATGAACTAAGTTAGAAAACTCTACATAGACTCCAGCCAAAGTTCCTGCCCTGACGATCCTAGCGAGAGTGGGGCATGACTGGGCGTTCTGGACAGCATGCTCACACTCGACATGCGTCACACACAATCCGTCCGTCCGTCTCCCAGCCATGTGGCCATGGCACTGAAGGCTCTGAGTCAGATCTCGCGAGATAGACTGTGCTGCCAAAGGCAAATGTAGCGAGACATTAGCTAGAAATTGCTCATTTTCGATGTCTACGGTAGTGCTGCAGGTGAACTCCGCGAGCTACGAAGCTCGTTTTGGTGTCATAGTGAAGCTATTTTCTTCTAATTTTCGGCTGAATACATTTAATTTTCAGACACTTGCCTAATTAATCAGGAGTGCCTGAATGAGCCCTAATATGGCGGAAATATGCCAGCAGAGAGAGTGTTAATATTCTCGGTGTCTCTTTTTCTTCTGATCTCTCTTGGAAAGATCATATTACCACTCTTGCTAAAACAGCTTCCCAGAAGCTGGGTGTACTCAACTGCCTCTGGTGGTTCTTTTCCCCTGTGCAGCTTCTTGCTCTGTACAGGGGCACAGTGCATCCATGTATTTAATATTGTCCACACGTGTGGGGATCCTCTCACACAGCACTTCTAGGCAAAGTAGAAATGAAAGCCTTCCGTCTAATTAACTCACGTCCACTCACCGATTCTTTGCAGTCTCTCTCTTTTTGCTGCAATGTTGCATCTCTCTCACTATTCTACTGCTATTACAATGATCAGTGTTCCTCAGAGCTCTCTGTGTATACCAACCCCTCTTCGTAAAGCATGTAGTACCCGTCTTGCAGCACAATCTCACCCCTACTCTGTGCAGCTCTCCAACCCAAGAGTGAAAGGTTATTCTTAATCTTTCTTCCATTCAACAGCTGAACTCTGGAACTTTCTCCCAGAGTTAGTCTTTCCCTCATTCTATGACTTAAATTACTTCAAACTCCGTGATTCCAGGTATTTTGGCTCGAACGTCCCTTGATTTTGGCCCTGTCACTCTTTCAACTGTGGGGGAGGCACTCGTCACAGACAGTTCTGCTTTTTGTCTCCCTCACTCACATAGAAAAAAACATAGATCACGACGAGGAACAGAACTTATATGGACACCTGTACAGTCGTGGATAAGTATATCTGAGCAATACTTGGACGAACATGATAAACTGACTCATTACTTTAAAAAAAAACTTATATAAAATACCAATATTGAATTGGTAAAGATCAGTAGTGAATGCTCACTATATCGTTATTATCATTAGGATGTGTTCAAATGTTCAGATCCACTACTCTATCTTATGTACAGTCATGAACCATAATACCTGGACACCCAATTGAATATTGGAAACTTTAAAGCCAAGTTGTGAAGCCTCTGAGATATAAGTAACAACCCATTCTTAACATTAATCATCAATTACAAACCCCAATCTACTTGAATAAACTAATGAAAGTATATGGTCCTCCCGGGATTCGAACTCGGGACACCACACCCAGAACATATGCATCTAAACCATTACACCACCAACACAGAACATTGAATTGTCTCACTTGGGTTTCATAAAGATTCAAATTGGTGTGCAGGTACTATGACTCATGACTATACATTCACATAGCAGATATGTATGTACAGTACTGAATATACTCAGTTACATATCCCATAGCTGGGGGTGGCCAACTCGAGACAGAGCCTGGACAGAAACAAGACTTAAAGTTCCAATTCTTAGGGTCCGGGACCACTTTCGTGTTACCTCGCCCCTTACTCTGTCTCGTCTAATAGATGAATTTTACAAGGGGAGGAGGATTCCTAGCCCCCTGCACCCAGAAGGGAAAGTGGGACAGCAAAAGACACAGACAGAAACGGCCAAGGTTGGGTAGATAATGCCAAACCTCACTATGGATAGGACCAGCTCTCACTCCTAGCAGATATAAAAGAAGATATTCGGATGGTAGGAGCTAAACAAAGAACTTTGGTATTGATATATTTATAAACCTGAACAACTTGCCACTCATTATTCTAAACTGCTTAGCGTAGAACAAACGACGAGCATTCCTTTTATTCTTAAGGAGGAGGTAGTTGCTTCTTTAGGATCCCCTTCTCCCTCATGTTTAACCTCTATAGTTATGAACATTTAAGACATGCGCCCCATTCGTTTGTAAATTTTAAGACTTTTCACGCCATTTTCTTTATTACAAATACCTTTCGTGCCATTTAGATGTCGATTTTTTCCTGGCGAGCGATAGAGAGCCTGCAATTATGGAGGAACCGGCCTTTGGCCGGGACAACTTTCTATCGAAAAATGTACAACTTTAGTAGAACGGGGGTGTTGGGGGTGTTTTTTAAAGCTTAATGGTGGTCTAAGGTGGAAACAAAAACAATGATAAAAAGATATATAAATGAACCAATATATACGTCCATCCATTAAGGTGCTTAACGTAGAACAAAGGACCACCATTACGACTGTTAATATATTCTTAACAATATACTGTAGTCCCAAGGTTGCATGGAGGGTCACGTTTGGTATAAGACTCTTAGTAATGGTAAGCTCCCTCATATTATACGGCTATAAATAACACCGACACAACATTATATAAAAGCCAGAGGAGATGCCGGTACAGAGGCAGCGTCACATGAGGAGGTTTGTAGTCCCAAGGTTGCATGGAGGGTCACGTTTGGTATAAGACTCTTAGTAATGGTAAGCTCCCTCATATTATATGGCTATAAATAACACCGACACAACATTATATAAAAGCCAGAGGAGATGCCGGTACAGAGGCAGCGTCACATGAGGAGGTTTGTAGTCCCAAGGTTGCATGGAGGGTCACGTTTGGTATAAGACTCTTAGTAATGGTAAGCTCCCTCATATTATATGGCTATAAATAACACCGACACAACATTATATAAAAGCCAGAGGAGATGCCGGTACAGAGGCAGCGTCACATGAGGAGGTTTGTAGTCCCAAGGTTGCATGGAGGGTCACGTTTGGTATAAGACTCTTAGTAATGGTAAGCTCCCTCATATTATATGGCTATAAATAACACCGACACAACATTATATAAAAGCCAGAGGAGATGCCGGTACAGAGGCAGCGTCACATGAGGAGGTTTGTAGTCCCAAGGTTGCATGGAGGGTCACGTTTGGTATAAGACTCTTAGTAATGGTAAGCTCCCTCATATTATATGGCTATAAATAACACCGACACATCATTATATAAAAGCCAGAGGAGATGCCGGTACAGAGGCAGCGTCACATGAGGAGGTTTGTATGTATTGCTATTGTATGTGTTCTATGTGGATGAGGGAGACAAAAGGCAAAACTGCTTGTGACGAGTGCCTCCCCCAGAGTTGAAAGAGTGACAGGGCCAAAATCAAAGATTTTTTTCTAATTTGAAATCATTTGTCAGAGCTCTTTCGCAATCACAGAGCTTTAGTACATCTTTCATGTCTCCTTTATTTGTTAATCCCACTAACCCCCTTGAACACCTCTATCATATCCCCTCTAACTCTGCGTCTCTCTAACGAATGTAAGCCTAATTGCTTCAACCTTTCTTCATACGGAAGATATCTAATATTATGGATCATTTTTGTCATTCTACGTTGTACTCTCTCCAAGGAATCTATGTCCATTCTGTAATAAGGACACCCAAATTGAACAGCATAATCCAATGGGGTCTCACTAATGACAAGCAAAGTTTTAAGATAACATCAGAAGTTCTGTTACTCACATTCCTAGAGATGAACCCGAGAATCCTGTTTGCCTTGTTACGAACGCTTATAGGTTTCAAATAATTGCTAACAAACACACCTAGATCTTTCTCACAGTCTGAGTTTTCTAAGTCCACATTAGCTAGTTTATATTTGGCAATTGTTTTCATCTTCCCTATCTTTAATACCTTGCATTTGTCAATGTAAAAATTCCCCTGCCAATTTACTGACCATTCGTGTAAGGTATCTAGATCCCTTTGGAGGCACTCTATGTCGCTATCTGAATCTAATAGAGCGAATACTTCTACCGTTTGGGAAGAGTCAGCCAGAGAATATTTGTGGAAATCTACAGCCTATTTGAGCTAACCCTTTCTGAGTTACCGAGGTTAGGGGTCACGATTTAAGGCCTACTTATAATGAAAGAACTATAGATCTTTCGCAGAGAGATACGCAGACCTAGAGAGACGCAGGGACCGCAATACACATTAAATTCTGAAATTACTTGGCAGGACTGAGTAGACGAATGGGGTAGTCAACATAAAAAGGCTCTCTCTCCCCACCCACCAATCTCTCCGACTCCAAGGCCAGCGTGAAATTAAATGTGGGAACAAATGGCACTCTGGAATCTCATACGGAAAGGCCGCTGGGAAATTAACAGTTGAAGCAAAGGATGAAATAAAAAATGTATACTAGGTTAGTCTAATGAGAGAGAGAGAGAGAGAGAGAGTGAATGAGTGAGTGAGAGAAAACTTAGTGAGCTAGTGAGAGAGAGAGAGAACTTAGTGAGATAGTGAGAGTGAGAGAGAACTTAGTGATATAGTGAGAGAGAGAGAGAACTTAGTGAGATAGTGAGAGTGAGTGAGTGAGTGAGTGAGTGAGTGAGAGTGTGTGAGTTATCCCCCTTCAACAGAAAACGATTGGTAGGTCTGGTCCAATCGGGAATGGCTTACCGAAGTTCCCGAGAGTGAAATTTAGGGATTAACGTTACTTTGCTGCCAGGTTATTTCGCTCTCTATCCTTTCGTCCATGGTCGCAGTTCATTGGCCCTAACGTATCCTAACGTATCCTAACGTAACCACCCTTAACCCCTGTTGTAACCGCGACGTCCTTTTAACTTTATTCTGGCTACCATTAGTTAGACGATGGTATTCAGTTTAATAAGGCCTCCAGTAATGAACAGGCTTCGAACCTCTATCTCACTTAACCCTTTTTAATACCTCAGATCCTTTTTAAACTGCACAAAATCGTCTAAACCGAACACAAATAAAACTAAAATGACGTCGCCGGTACATAAGGGGTTAACACTATCTGGTCTGACGTCTTGTGGGCTCTTACACTATTCTATTTAAGTATTGCTAAGGATTTTCCTTGCTTTTGTCATTCTCGAGCAACATAATTTAGATTCATCCCCTAGGCCAACAAAAACGCCTTCCCAAACTTTCTTCAGACGAAAAAATGCCCACCCAGATCCCTTTCAAGCTATAGTTCATTTTTCGATATAAAAAATAGTCCAAGCCGAAGGTTCGCTATCGCTTGGCCAGAAACAAATATCGTCACCTGAATGGGGTGAAACGTTTTATTATCGCTAAACTAATGGGGTGAAACGTCTTGAATACTCCAAAATGATGAAGCGAAACAGGGAAAGTCCACAAAGACCCGACATCGGACCAAATAGAGTTAACGTGTGGACGAAAAACCTTGTAGACGAAACAACCAGCTGTCCTAATAGAGGCATAGGGGTGATCGCCAGTCTCAGCTTAGTGGCCACCCATTAATACCAAACACAGAGGAAAGGAGGAAGGAACCATCTATCTATCTATCTATCACTCTCTCTGTATATACATTTTATATATATATATATATATATATATATATATATATATATATATATATATATATATATATATATATATATATATATATATCGAGCTATCCCTATATCTCTATTTATATATCTATCTATATATATCTTATCTATCTACAGTATATACCTGCTTCTCTTTATCTCTTTTAAAGGGGAGGTGTTTGATTTTTTGGGGCCCCCTACTCCCTCATGTGCATCTCTATTAATTTTGAGATTTTAAGATGTTCGTCCCATTAGTTTGGCAATTTTAGGACCTTTCGTGCCATTTAGGTGTCGATTGTCTTTCTTGGCAAGCGAGATCGAGCCTACAAATGAGGGAAACACGAAAAGTCCACATCTGGATTATATAGGGTTAAGGGGGTAGTGGTTATATATTCGGTCTATTTATTTATGTATTTAGTTATTTTATAGTAACCTCGCTAGACCTCCATCAAACTTAAATAATACCCGCTAGATCCCTCTTCAAGAATTTGTTTTACATTTTTCGGCCGGTTCCTCTGGCATAACAGGCTCGCTCTTCCCACAGAGCCTTAATAAACTGTATAAAATAGTCTAATGACAGCCAGAATTTACTATCAATATGTGTCATAATCTTCAAAGGGTTAAGCTTTAATCAAGATGGTAGTGGATATTTTTTGGTCTATATAATGTATCTTGTTATTCATGTATTTTTAGTGTCCTCGCTAGACCTTTATCAAGCTTCAAAAACACATTCTAGACCCTTCTTCTAGATAATTTTGTAATTTTTGTGTTAGAAAAATGTCTCTGCCTAAGGCCGCTTCATCTTACAATCAAAGCCTCGCTATCGTTCGCCAGGAAAAAATCGACACCTAAATGGCACGAAAGGTCTTACAATTGACAACGAAATAGGGCGAAAGGTGTAAAAATCACCAAACTAATGAGCCGAACGTCGTAAAATATAAAAACTATTGGTGTTAAACATGAGGGAGAGGGGGTCCAGACAAATCAACCATCCCCCCTTAAACAGGTGTACCAAGATGTATAAATGATGTACAGTTGCTCACATAAGTTGTTGTTGTTGTTGTTGTTGTTCCCTAAGCTGCCTGGTCGAACAGCCCCGAGTCCCTGAGGAAGGCCATGGCCACGATCGGGCTTTCCCACAGAGCTCTCATTGAGTGTAGGTTGTGTTGTTGGCGTAAGTGGTTGTGTGAAATGCAGTCTTCTATGATGTGTTTAATGGTATGGGGTGCTGTTAGTCTGGGATCCAAGGCCGCAAAACAGCACTTTGATATGACACCCCTGCTGTAAAATTGTTGACCCTTGGAACATGATAAGGGAAGTGTTGGACATCTGAAAAGTGAATTTGGACACTTGGTTCGGATTGCGCAACGTGAGGACACTCAATTTTACGAAGTTAAGACAGGAATTTTAAAAGCGGAAAATTTTGAGGTTGAGGAAATTCAATGCATCATATCTCCTTACTGTGACACTTTATTGCAACAAATGACCACTCATTTTTTTCGTCATGATGTCAGCTACAGAATGATAGGTAAATAATATTGATTGGGTGAACTAGAAGGTCACCAGAGGTCAAAAGATCTCGAAAATCATGTCTCACCTAAAATTTTGTATTTTTATCAAAGAAATGGGTTTAAGAATATATTCTAGTATGATTTATGAAGAAATGATAGTTCTACCCAACTTTTTACACCTTTATAATGTTTTATGTGAGTGGGATATGCTTGTGGAGTAGGAATGTAAGGCAGCACTATGCATTTATTTGTATAATCCAATTTGAAGAAATTACTAACAATACACTTTTCTTGTCCGACAGGTGATACTGCTGCTTCCTTGACATCCACGATGGATCCTGTGATAACAACAAAGCGCAAGCAGCCCTGTTCAACAATAACTGATTATTCCAGGTGTTTGATATGCCAAAGTACTACTGATGAGCTTGGACGTATGTGTAAATTAACAAGCAGGGGTTTCAATACATTCAAAGATGCAGTAGAAACAAGAAGAGATCATGTGTATTACAGACTTTGGAATGACCTACAAAATGTTGATGAGTTCCTTAGAAGGCAACCTATGTGTCATGTGAACTGTCGAAGTGATTATACACATAAGAAAAATGTACAGGCAAAACGGTTGAAAACAGAAAATGAAATGACTGGAGAAACATCTAGCACATCGGGTCGAACCAGTAGAACAGGAATTATTGATTATAAGCTTGTGTGTTTCTTGTGTGAAAAAGAACGTGATGGAAAAGGTGATAGGCTGCTGACTGCAGTTGCTAGCTATGAAAGACAGGCATCAATTCACAAGAAAGCTAAGGAACTAAATGACGAAACTGTGTTACTGAAAATTCAAGGGCATGGAGATACATGCTTAGATCTAATTGCCAATGACTTTAGCTATCATCTCGGATGCATGAACAGGTTTATGGCTGCACGTGGCAAACCTAACACTGACAGTGGCAGTTCAGCAGTCATGACCGAGTATGATTCAGCATTTTTAGCGCTTGTGTCGGAGATTTCCCATGGACTTTTGAATGACAAACATGCCTACTCCATTGATCAGATTTTAAAAAGGTACAATGAACTGTTGTCTCAGTATGACATTGCTACAAAGTCTGGCTATAGAAAAGACAGACTGATAAAACGGTTGACAAAACACTTTGGCAGTAGCATTCAGTTTGTCTCTTTAAAGGGTGCATCATGTTTAATGTGTCCATCTTCATTGACTGTGAAGGAGTTGTGTGATCAAGTTGTGGGTCTGAAATCTGAATTAGAGGAATATCAGGTATATAGTGATGATGATGTTGATGATGATCCTAATCCAATGAAAAATGTTGACATTAGCTCATACCCTTTGGCAAAGCATCTAAGAACAGAGGTAAAAGCAGCTGCAAAAAGAATGCATATTGATGTAGACAATGAATTCAGTATTTCGTATAATACTGCCTCAAGACAAATTCCTGTTGAATTGTACAATCATCTAGCATGGTTAATTACTGAAAGTGATGAAAACAAAGGTGACAGTGAGAAAGTTCATCTTAGTGAAAATGACAAAGAAACTGTTCTTAACTTATCTCAAGATATTATTAATTACATTTGTAAACAGCCTACACCTAAGCAGGTAGGATTGGCAATGCATGTTCTAAAAGAAACTCACAGCAAAAATATTGTTACCATGTTAAACAGATTTGGAAATAGCATTAGCTATGCCAGTGCTCAACGTTACTTAACAACGATTGCGAGTGAAGTAACTGAACAGGAAAGAAAAGAAGGTATCTTTATTCCATCCAACATTATACACAGACATTTTGCTCAATATGCCTTTGATAACCTTAACTTTCACTCTGAAACTGATGATGGTAGTCTGGATGCAACTACTAATATTATATATCAATATACAAAGCAGGAGAATATAATTGGGGCTGGGAAAGTACCTCTACATAAGACAAGACAGTTAACAGTCAATAAACCCGAGGCGTTTGTCCCTGTTAGCAGCAACCTTACCCTGAAGGACAGAAAAGAGGCAAGATCGTTATGTGGAATAGAACTCATGTCTGATGCCACTGTAGCTAGTAACACTCTGATTGATGAAAATATTGTATGGTTCCTTTTACGGATGTTTCCCACTCAAATGATGACATGTAGAAATGATAGCACTTCATGTACTCCAACTTGGAATACCTTTTTTGAAGTGTATGATGGACAACAGGCACATAAAACAAGTATTGGCTATGGACCACTGTATCCTCAAACTCCAACAAACCCAGATGTTGTCCAGACCTCCCTGGATTATTTCATCTCCCTTAATCTGAAACTGGGACAATCAAAAACTGTTATCACATGTGACCAGGCAATATATGACATTGTAAAAGGCCTGTTGAACAAAAATCCTCTCAAGTATAAAGATGTCATAGTACGATTGGGTGGATTCCACATTGCAATGAATTTTATGGGATCCATCGGTTTCTTTATGAGGGAAAGTAGCATTGAAGACATACTAGCTGTGAGTAATATATGTGGTAGAGGAACAGCTAATAAGGTGATGGCAGGGAAGGACTACTACAAAATGGTTCGTTATCATTCCCTACTCTGTGAGGCGTTCTTTATGCTGAAGTGGGAGGCCTTTGAGCAGTGGTTGTTGCACAATGATGAAGCTGAAGCTCTTGGATTTCTATCTTCACTGTTGGAAAAACTTAGGACAGCTTATGAAACAAAAGACACTGAGAGAATCGTTGTATTTGTTGGTGATGTGATGAAACAATTAGGATTGCTTGAATCACAGTGGAAAGACTTTGAGAACACATTGGGAGTAACAGCTCAGTTATGGGGAATGTATATTGACATGGTGCTCATTTTGAAGCGCTACATCCATGCTGAAAGAGCTGGTATTTGGAAGCAACACCTGCTGGAGGTGCAGAACATGCTACCGTACACTGTTTCCTCTGGACATACTAAGTACATGTCATGTCTCCCAATCTATTTATATGAAATGAAAAACCTACCCAACACTGCACCAGAGATACAAAGAGAATTTGAAGCAGGCAATTTTACTGTCCACCAGACAGAAGGTGTGTTCAATGGTATATGGACAGATCTTGCATTGGAACAAACATACAATAATGAGGGAAAGACTCGCTTATTCAAAGGTATTACTCATGCTGAGGCTGCTCGAGAAAAGTACATAAAAACATTACCATTCTTGACATCTGTCTCTGAGAATGTCAAGAAGATGGTGCACATGGAATCCCCTCACCCAGATCACCATGAAAAGAGGAGTAAAGATGATATAGAAAGGGTTCTGGAAATCAGAAACACTGTAGCAGAAACTATGAGGAATCCGTTTGTTGCAACCCTTGGGACGGATAAGCTGATAAACATTGCAACAGGAGAGACGCTTGAATCTACACAACTAGTCAAAGCTAGAACGATGTGGCTAGAATCAATCAGAGATGCCAGCACCACCAATGCTGCTAAAATTGTTACCCCAAAGATAATGACATTTGCCAGTCAACAGAAACAAGGCAAAGGAAAGCGACATTGTATGAAGAAGTTAATCAATGTGGAAAACACTGTTACAAGAGCCCTTTGTTTTACACAAGAATTAAGTGATGAGGCAAAGATTGAAGCCTTTAGTTATGAATGGAATGACTATCCCCCATCATTATTTGAGCCAAACAGTACTGCATCTGAGGGATATACCATGCGCAAAGGAACTAAATATGATTTTATTGAAACACTTCAAAAAGAGGTAGCTGATTCATGGAAACCAATGACAGAAATTTCTCAATCTGATTCTGAATCAGTGTATGTTATTGACGCCATGGCATTTATACAACGCTATCGGACACTGGCATCAGAGAGTTTTGGTCAGCTTCAGGAGAGGTACTTGCAGAAGATTCTGGCCATGAAACCAATCGGTTGCTCAGAGGTTCACTTTGTTGGTGACAGGTATGACTTTGGTGAAATGAGCTTAAAGGATGGTGAACGACAGAGGCGGGTGAAGGGAGTTTTGACACCAGAGTATATCCCTGATCATAACATGAAAATACCAGAGTGGAAAGGATTTCTTTCAAACCCACAGAACAAGGCAAACCTACTTTCATATATTTCATCCTCTTGGACCCAGCCATTCTCAGTTCCTGACGGGATTACCCTGATAATAGGAGTTGGTACTAAGGGAATTCGTGTGACCAGTTGCGGTACAACTGTGTTACAGGAACTGTGTTGCCACAATCATGAAGAAGCTGATACCAGGATCTTTTCACATATTGCAAGCTGTCAGAAGAGTAGTGTGTTTATTGTTCATGCAGCTGATACAGATATCATTATGCTTTCTATGTATCATTATCCTCGACTTCCACATGTTGCTAAACTGTGGGTTGAAAAGAACTACATCTTCTTTCCCATTCATGATTTAGTTGATAAACTAGCTAGTACAGTAGAAAAAAGATGCACTTGAACTCACAGACACTCTGCTTATTTCATATGTTTTATCAGGCTGTGATTCAGTAAGCTTCCCATTTGGACGAGGGAAAAAAAAGAGCGGCAAAAGTAGCAATGCAGCACATAGGTAAAATGACAATGCTGACTAGCTTCTCACATACTAATGTAGGCCTAAGTGACAAGTTGTTTGATGAGGCACGGGACTTTTGGTGTGATTTGTACGGCAAGCCAGGATATTCATCATTGGATAGGTTACGTGCCCATATATTTGCCTCTAGCAAACAGGATCTCCGCTCTCTTCCTCCAACTGAAGACTCCTTTCATTTTCATGTCCTTAGGAGTCTTTGCCAGATTAGCCTGTACAAACAGGCTAATGTGTGTAATCCAACTCTTCTTGCACCTGAACAGTATGGCAGGTATTTGGACAGTAATGGCAGATTGTTCCCAGTTATGAAGCGCAAAGTTAGTAAACCTGCAACAGCAAAACTAACATTCTGCAAGTGTAGGAAAGGCTGCATTAAAAACTGTCCATGTGCTAAGGCTAGACTGGAGTGCATTATTGCATGCACCTGCAATGGGACTTCCCCAAAATGTGGGCGGCTAACTGAAGATAACGGCGATAGCGATTAGTGCAAAATATAGGTTTAACTGTTAGGTTTGCTACATTTATTATCTTTAGCACATAATGTCTGTTTTACAATAATTTCATATGTATTAATGAAGAATAAAAAGCCTTATTTTACCACTTATTGACATTACATCAATAATTTTCAATGTGTAAATAGGACTGTATACTTTAAAGAATATGTCACTGTCACTAATTCACATTTGTTTTCATTACATCTCTAAGCAGCAGGCAAAAGTGATGCCTTTTACTTTTAGTTTATTAGTATTTTCTTTTCTAAAATACATCAGTAGGACATACAAGGTTTAATGAAAGTGTTTTTCTAAATTACAATTGAGAAAAATGTATTATACAGATGCTTTGTAAAAAATATATACCAGTTTTGGGGTGAGACATGATTTTCTTGACCTTTTGACCTCTGGTGACCTTGTAGTTCAACCAATCAATATTATTTACCTATCATTCTATAGCTGGCATCATGACGAAAAAAATGAGTGGTCATTTGTTGCAATAAAGTGTCACAGTAAGGAGATATGATGCATTGAATTTCCTCAACCTCAAAATTTTCCGCTTTTAAAATTCCTGTCTTAACTTCGTAAAATTGAGTGTCCTCACGTTGCGCAATCCGAACCAAGTGTCCAAATTCACTTTTCAGATGTCCAACACTTCCCTTATCATGTTCCAAGGGTCAACAATTTTACAGCAGGGGTGTCATAATAAAATGCCTTTTTTTGCACTTTTTGGGGTGTGGATCCCAGACTATGTGTTACATCCCGGGCAGGCGTCGACAACGGAGTCATCCAGTCTCTTCTGATAGCTCAGGAGAGCTGGATGGTGTCCGCATCTCAGCCTGGCCAGGTGGACTCTGTCCTCGCGAGGAAGGGAGGATTCGGAAGGATGGATTTCGGGAGGTCGTGCTTGCAGCTGAGTGTTGTCTGTGAGTGAGTGGATGGATCGGCGAAAGATATGAGTATGGATGTGCTTCTGGAAGTTGGTTCAGGGTGGGCAGGGAGGGAGAGAGGACAGTAATTGTGTGTGATACCGTGTGCTGGGTGTTGTTTTGATATTTCTTGGTGTCTGTGGGTGTGTTGCCATGTAGTTTAGTGGGTGGTCCTGGTTCGTGGAGGCTGCTGCCAGGAATTGAGTGCCTCTCATGTTCAGATGGTCTTTGACTTTGAGGATTTTGGTTTCTTGATGTAGGTGATCTGTGGGTGCAGTAGCTGTGCAGCCTGTAATGATCTTCAGGGCTTTGTTTTGAATAGTCTGTAAGGTCTTATGATGTGTTTCAGCTAGGTTAGAAGCAGGCTGGGCTTGCGTATTCCATCACTGATCTTATGTATTGTTTATATACTGTGGTGGTAGTTTCTTTGTTGTGTCCAAATTTTGTGTGAGCAAGTGACCTGAGGGCATTAAGTCTGGGTGTCAGTTTCTTTTTAATGTTTGTGGTGTGCTGTTTGAATGTCATATGAGTATCATATGTTACTCCTAGGATTTTGGGTGTGTGTGTATGTGTTAGGGGTGTGTTGTTTATGGTGAGTTGATGGATGTATTCGTGTTCTCCTGTCCAGCTTGTGAGCAGGGTTGCGGTGGATTGGCTGGGGCTAGATTAAGTCTGTTCGTAGTGCACCAGCCATGTAGTGTGTTGAGATAGGGTTGAAGGAGATCTGTTGCTCTTTTTGGGTCATGGTGTGTGCATGTGAGTGTTATGTCATCTGCATAGGAGGCTAAGTTTATTTGGGGCGTATTGGGTGTAGTTATATCGTGCATGTACAGATTGAAGAGTGCGGGCGATAGGACGGATCCTTGTGGGACTCCGTTTGGAAAGTTACTGATTCTAGATGACTGACCGGCAAAAGATACGTGTGCACATCTGCCTGCTAGGAAGTTGGCCAGCCACCTTTTTGTGTTGTGCATGTTTGTGTTGTAGATTTTGTTTGTTAGGTTGTGGCGGGGGATGGCATCGAAGGCTTTACTAATGTCGAGTGTGGCTAATAGTGATCTGTGTGGTGGTCTAGCTGAGTTGATGCCGTCAAAAGCTCTATGTGTAAGGTCTGTGAGAAGAGTGTTTGTGGAGTGAAGTGGCCTAAAGCCATGTTGTGTTGGAGCTAGGGGTAGGTCGGGTGTAATTAGTTGTAATACTAGGCGTTCCATAACTTTGGAGGGGGTGCAAAGGAGTGTGATGGGGCAGTGCGAGGAGGGTAGCGTGGGGTCTTTGTTGGGTTTGGGGAATGTGGTGATGATACCATGCTTCCAAATGTCTGGTATTGTGTTGTGTGAATAACTGTAGTTTGATATGTTAGTGAGTGCTTGTATGCCTTGTGGTCCCAGGTGTCTGAGGTGTATGTTGCTTATGTTGTCTAGGCCACAAGCGGGTGAGTGCTTGAGATTGTTGATGATATGCTTTGTCTGGTGATTGGTGAAGGGTGTATAGTCAGGGTCTGTGGGGAATTGTCTCTTACGTCGGATGACACGTCGATCGTCTTTGTGAGGTTTTAGGTGATTGACATGTGAGAAGTGATTGATGAGAGAGTTTGCTTGTTGTTTACATGAAGGAGTAGAGTCTATTGTTGTGATTGCAGCATGTGATTGTGTTGTGTTGCTGTTGGAAAGTGTGATGCTGTTTAGTGTTTTGTAGAGTTTTTTGGGGTTGGTTTTGTGATCAAGTGTTTGTAGGAAGTTATTCCAATTTAGTTTTTGTTGTTCTTGTATTTTGTTGTTAGTCTGGGTGTTGAGTGCTTGGATCTGTTGTGTGATGTCTTGTGTGTGGGGTGCTGGGGAGTGTTTCAGTATGTCGCGTTGTCTGATGAGGTTTTGAATTTCTGGTGTGAAGTTGGGGTTGTGTCTTTTTCTGTTACCTCTTGGAATGTGTTTCTTGTTAGCGTTTTGGATAGTTTTATTGAGTATGTGTACAGCATTGTTGATGTTAGTGATGGGTGTACTGTTTAGAGTTGTGAAGTGTTGTTCTGTCTCATTTGTGAATGCTTCCCAGTTAGCTCTTTTATAATTGGTGTATGTGTGTTTGTGGCTAGCTGGGGTGAGTCTGGTTTTGGTGGTGATAATGATCGGGAGGTGGTCAGAGCCTAAGGTTCTGACCACCCTCCAGGATGTTGTGGGGGCGAGTTCTGGGGAGCAAAAGGTGATGTCTGGAGATGATGGGTTATAGAGGGCTTGGTGAGGAATATGGGTATGTTAATGGATGTCGTTAAGGATGATGAGGTTATCAGTTTGGTTTTGTAGTACCAGCCCTCTGTCTGTGTCGGGGTTGTCGACAAACCAGGCCGACATCTTGGCGTTGAAGTCACCACCCAGGATGATGTGTGGGGTGTTTGTGATGTGTTGTAATTGTGGTCTGTATTCATTTGGTACTGTAGGGGATGTTTGGGGAGGGATGTATGTGTTTATGATGGTTATGTTGGAGTTGTTGCCAGTGCGTATTTTAATTGATTGTATTTGTGTTGTGTTATCATTTGGGGGGAAGAGGGATTTGGTTTGTACACTGGTAACTATGTATGATATTTCTTTGTGTACCAGGGTGATGAGTCCACCGCCTCCGCCGACGGCCCGGTCTTCTCTGATGGTGGTGAAATCATGAAATGTAGGTGTTTTTTGTGTTGTGCGGAGTTTTGTTTCTTGCAAGATGGCAATGTGTATGTTGTGTTGTTTGATGAAGTGTGAGAGTTTGTGTTTCTTTGTGTTGATGCCATCTATGTTCAATTGGAGAATGTTAATGTTATGTGCACGATGTATGTTGGGTGCTGCTGCACGAGGATGGGGTGGGGGTGAGGGAGGGAGTGGGGGTGGGGGTGAGGGAGGGAGTGGGGGTGGGGGTGAGGGAGGGGGTGGGGGTTGGGATGGGTGAGGTGGGGGTGGGGATTGGGGTGCAGGAGATGGGGGTTGGAATGGATTAGGATGGGGTGTGTTGAGTTGAGGATGTGGATGGTATGGGAAGGTTAGGTGGGTTAGGGAGGAGAGGTTGACGGGTTTTAGGGGGGGGGGGGGGAGTGGATGATATGGGAAGGTTAGGTGGGTTGGGGAGGAGAGGTGGACGGGTTTTAGGTGAGGGATTTGACTGGGAGGGGGAGGGGCATGAGGAACAGGTCCAGGTGTTCGTGTAGTGTTTCTTGGAAGCAAGTGTTGTGCAGGTGAAGTGGGTCCAGTTCCTGCATGAATTGCAGAGAACTGAACCCTTAATGTGGCGACTCGAAGTGGTGGGTTTTGAGCAAGTTGGACATATGTATGTGTAGATGGGTCCTGGGTTGCTCTCAATGTCTCCGGCTAGAAGAAGTCTTCGAGAAATGACAGCCGGAGAGTCATTTCTCGGTGTAGGAAAAACTGTTTGATGTGTGTGTGTGGTGTGAGAGGTGTGGAAATTTCCGGCGCGACCGAAGCTGCTCCAAGGACCCGTGCCCCCAGGGAGGGGGCAGGGGATGGTTGTGACGGTTTGGCTCCCGAAACTGCTCCCTGCGGCCGGCATCCGGTTGTCCTCCACTGGTCTTTGATCTTGTCTCCGGCCGTGGAGGGTCGGCAGCCATCCGCGGTTGGCAGCTCCGGGAGGTGGTCCCACGGCGTAGACGCCGCCACATCAGGACCGCTCACATAAGTTCTGTTCATCGGCGTGATCTTACAGATGCAAGTAAATTAGCATGAATTAATTGCGAGCGTGGTTTCTTTTCATTATATGTTGACTATAGGTAGAGCCAGCGAACTGGACAATAATCTTGACCCCTTAACTTCTTATAACCCGAAATGAATGAAAGTAATCGGGCTGAGATTTATATAATTTTGGAAGAGTTACAGAGAGGTCAGGGATCAAGATTATTGTCAAGTTCGTTGGCGATACCTATAGTCAGATTAGATAACCACTGCATAAGAAACCACAATTGTAATTCAATCATGAGCATTATATTACCATGTATAAGATCACGGAGAGGAACAGAACTTATGTAGGCAACCGGATATATAGTATTTCCATATATATTGGTAATGGCTTCACTTAGTGTTACTACGGTTTTAAGACCTCTCGTACCATTTAGATATATTTTTTTCCTAGCAAGGGAAAGCGAGCCTTCAATTTAAGAGTAATGGGCCTTCGTCCAGGGTATCTTTCTACCAACACATTGCAACAAATTGCACATGTATCATTTGCCAGTCAGTCATCTAACATCAGAAACTTCACAAACGGAATCCCACAAGGATCCGCCCTGTCGCCTGCACTCTTCAAGCTATATATGCATGATATACCCACACCACACACACCCCAAATAAATATAGCTTCCTTCGCAGACGGCATAACACTCACATGTACACACCAAGACTCCGACAGAGCAAGACATCTCCTTCAACCCTATATAAACACACTACATGACTGGTGCACTACAAACAGACTCAAATTAGCCCCAGACAAATCCACTGCAACCCTCCTCACAAGCTGGAAAGCAGAATACAAAAACACCCCCACCTCACCATAAACAACACCCCTCTAACACACACACACACACACACACACAACACATATGATACTCTAATGACATTCAAACAACATATCACAAACATAACAAATAAACTGACACCCAGACTTAACGCCCTCAGGTCACTTGCCCACACACAATTTGGCCACAACAAAGAAACTACCACCACAGTTTACACCACCTGGACATTAGAGGCACTCAATTCCTGGTACAGCCTCCACAAACCAACACCACCCACTACATTACATGGTAGTACATCCACAGATACTAAGGCTCCTATCTCTCGCCGTTCCATCCAATCACTCAACGACAACACGCAGCTGCAGGCACGACCTCCCGAAATACATCCTTCTGAATCCTCACTTCCTCGCGAGGACAGAGTCCACCTGGCCAGGCTGAGATGTGGACACCATCAAGCTCTTCTGAGTTATCAGAAAAGACTGGATAACTCCGTTGGTGACACCTGCCCAGGATGTAACACAGTACCCCATACCATTAAACACATCATAGAAGACTGCATTCCACACAATCACTTACGCCAACAACATAATCTACACTCCTTGAGACCTGTAGGATAGCCCGATCGTGGCCATGACCTTCCTTAGGGACTAAGGGCTGTTCGGCCAGGCAGCCTAGGAAACGATAACAACAACACCAACCTACACATTGCACACATTTATCTCAAAAGGGGGTCTTGGGGGTATTTTGTTTGATAAAGGAAATTATCAAATGTATAAATAAATAACCAATCTGCTCTTAAAGAGATATGCATGCCTGTATAATGATGTAGATAAAATGTTAAGCCCTGGTAATGGGTTCACTTAGTGGTTGCTAGTCTTTTATAGAGTATAATGTATCGTGGCTGAGTGCTGCTTGAGGGTGGAGGTGGGAGATGGAGGAGAATTATACAGCATATACAGTATATATATATATATATATATATATATATATATATATATATATATATATATATATATATATATATATATAGATCCTTAACTTATATTGTTTTGTTTTAGACTTAATCTGTCATTTGTATCAGGAACGACATGGGATTAAGCTACAATGTCCTCAACAATGTCATCGTTAATGCTGAAAGGTAAACAGAGGATTCAATAATGGATATTTTGCAGGTACCAACCTTTCATAATGCTTTAGCCTATTCAGTACCAGTGACGTCCTTCTCATCATTGGCAACTATTACACGAATTTCTTCAGCTTAGGAATGGACGTTTACCTATTGAAAGGCTACACACTATCGTAATTCATCCTTTGAGCTACCATATAGCCTTCCTAAGTTTCATAAAATCGTCTAAATGTAGCTGAAAGAACATATAAAAGACGTCGTCGGTACAGTAAGGGTTAATATACTCCGCGAAAATAACGGCCCACCTACAGTATATGTCGAGTGGATACGGTGCCCAACTCTCACAAACATACCTGAGTGACTGGGTTCGAATCCTGGTCAGTAAACCCCTATCCCAACCTGTTCGATATTATCATTAGACTATGTTCAATGCTTCATCTTGTAGTATTTATATATTCTTAACAACAGTTTTGATAATCACGATCGCACAAGTCCGCAATAAGGAGGAAGCATTCAGACGGTACAGTCGCCTTCAAACTCAAGAATCTCATACTTCCTATGTTTCTGCCCGGAATCAAGCTAAATCTGTTCTCCGGCTTGCCAAACATTCTTTCATCCATAATAAATGCCCTGAACTATCCAACTCTAGCTCTTCCCAAGCCTTCTGGCAAAAACCTCTCCAACAACTTCTTTTCATCTTTCCCTCCTCTTGTCCACTCTGACGGCACTACCATCACTTCTTCCTCTGACAAAGTTGAACTCTTCGCTAACACTTTCGCTAGAAACTCCACCTTGAAAAATTCCGGTGCTATCCCTCCCTTTTCACCGATCTCTCACTTACTTATGACTAACATCATAATCTCTTCCAAGGCATACGGATCGGATGGTGTTCCTCCTATAGGCAAACTCTTCCGTCTCTGTCTCTCCTCTAATGTCTTCCCTTATTGCTGGAAGTTTGCTCTCATTCAACCTGTCCCAAAGAAGGGCGACCGCTCTCAACCCTCCAACTATCGTCCAACTGCTCTCATTTCTTGCATCTCTAAAGTTTTTGAAACTATTCTTGCCTCAAAATGTCTTAAGCATTTATTTTCCCATAACCTTTCCTCAGACCGCCAGTATGGCTTCCTTAACCCGTACAGTACCGGTGACGTTCTTTTCATTATATTCTGGCAACTATTAAGACTATTTTATTCAGCTCCAGAAGGACCTCTACCAATTAAAAGGCTACCGACTATCTCAAATAAGCCATGTAGCTACCATATAACCTTCTTGAGCTTAATAAAATTGTCTAAATGTAGCTCGAATAACGTATAACAGACGTCGCTGGTACTCAAAGGGTTAAGGGCCTCTTTACTGGTGATCTTCTTTCATATCTTACTAACTCTTGGTTATCCTCCTCGGGACTTCTGTGAGACTTTTTTCTGTTGCGTTAGACATAATCGAAGGCCTTCGATATACTCTGGCACAAATCCCTCATTTCCAAACTACCCTCCTTCAGTTTCTATCTTTCCATCTGTGCCTTTGCCTCTAATTTCCTCTCCAGCCGTTCCATTGCTACGGTTGTGGACGGCCACCGTTCACTTCCTCAACTTATCAACTCTGGTGGTTCTCAGGGTTCTGTCCGAACACTTTTTCAAAATACATTTGTAAATTTTTCGGTAGAAAAATGTCAGGGCCAAAGGCCGGTTCCTCTAAAAAATAAATGTTCGCTATCGCTCGCTAAGAAAAAATCAACACCTAAATGACGCAAAAGTCATAATATTAACAATACATGGGGCAAAGACCTTAAAATCGCCAAACTAATCGGTTGTACGTCTTATAATCTGAAAACTAATGGGGCTAAACATGGGGAAGAAGGGGGCCCAGACAAACTACCCCTCTCCCCTTAATAATACAAACATGTGCCTCTCCCCCCCCCCCCCCCCCACCTCTCTCACCACTTCCGCCTGTGTTACCTAATACTCGCTCTCTAGGGGGGTCACCGGATTTTGTTTTTCTTTCTCTCATTTTCTCTCCTTCCCTGGCTTGTATCCATTCGGCCCCATTCAGCCAACTGTCTTAAGACGTTTATCCTCATCCAGGTGTCGATTTCTTCCTGGCGAGCGATAGCGAGCCAGCATTGTATGGAGAAATCCGGCTTCGCCGGAGACATTTTTCTATCGAAAAATTTACAAATTTAGCTTTCTGTCAAAAAAATAAAAAATAAATGGTGGCTCGCTACCGCTCACCAGTAAAATATTGACACCTGGATGGGAGTAAACGTCTTAAAACAGTAGGCTGAATGGGGCCGAATGGATGCAAGCCAAAGAGAGAGGGAGAGAAAATAAACAAACGAGGTGGGCCCCCTTAACTCACTTGCTCTTTCTTACAACTTATATTTTCAGCTCAGACATTGTTATATATTGCCAACGCTTGCAGACGCCATCTCTCTCTATATCTCTCTCTCGCGATATATATATATATATTTGGAGGTAAAATCACAAATACGTGTGAACAAATTATGTAGTAAAACTCGCTAGGAAAATTGAAACAAAGGAACACCAAGCTTTCGTCTATTCTCTCAAGACATCTTCAGGGTAATACAAGAAAACAGGGGGAGAGTGAGGCTTAAATACCCGTCCTAAATCATCTGTGAGTTGCTAACTAGCATATAAATACAAAAAGTGTTGCCAGCCTGCTGCCTGTTGCCATATTTTTAGGAACATACTTAATTTATATACAACATATATGTACAACATACATTGAAATGTGCCTAACAATACAATCTAATCATATATACAATTTGATACACCTCAATGAACTTGCAGATCCCTTTCAAACTGTTATCATAACTTATGTAAATATGAAGACAACATATACCTGTAGAAATACATATAATTACATATACATACATATAAACATGCATACTGTATACACACATACATTACATACATACACATAAAAATTACATATATAAGAAAAATAGAAAAAGAAACACCAAAAATGGGAGTCTGCAGAAAGCCGAAAGGTCACACAAGGCAGATCCTACCCATATCCAACCCTACTTATAAGGACGAATAGCCCACACCTGGCTAATCCCCCTCACAGCTACACAGTATATAAATTATACATAAACACACATATACATACACACACCTACTTACACACACACACACATGTACTGTATACATACATAAACATACATTTATACACAAATTATAAAACAAAACAAAACACAAAGAAAATACATAGTGATCATACCTCATGTGTATAGTATTAATAAGGTACAATCTAATACTAAGAGGATAGACCTCACATAAATGGTCAGGTCTCAAACAACAAGCTGTTTCAATCTATAATCTGACGGTCTGGACATCTATTTCTAGCTCTTTTTATTTTATCATTTTCATTGAGGAGATTTAGCAGAATGTTATCTATTTTGTAAAGGCCATCATTTAGATTCATAGTGTTTATACAATCTCTGATCAAGGCGGACTCGGCAAATAGTCTTTCATAATAGCAGCTTGACCAGTAGATCATCTTAGCCTCATCCCAATTTGCATGATGGTTTTGTCTTTGTTTATGTTTAAAAATACCATTAGATTCTTGAGCTGACCTTACTGATTGTTTGTGTTGTTTAACTCTCACCTCTAATCTTTTTCCAGTTTGTCCTATGTATATGTCATTACATCCTTTACACGGAATAAAATATACACCACCTGCATCATTTTTAGGGCTGTTTTTGATCAAAGTCGACTTGACGGAGTTTTCATAATTGAATACTACATTTATATTCAAATTCTTGAGAGATGTTGTGAGAGGTGTTAATTCATCATGGTATGGCAAAACTAAGATATTTTTCCTTGAAAAGGGAGCTTTATTATTTATATTATAGAAGGTTTTTTCGGCTTTGGCTAAACTTTGATCAACAAGACTTTCAGGATAGCAGAGTGTCTTGGCTAGATTATAGATTTGTTTGTATTCGTTATCTATGAATTCTGGGTTACATATCCTTAATGCTCTTAGAAACATACCTGAAAAAATTGACAGTTTTACTTTAATATGATGGTTGGAGAAAAAATGAATATAGGAATCTACAAGAGTCGGCTTTCTATATACTTTAAATTTTAAGTGACCATTATTATTTATAATCATGGTATCAAGGAAAGGTAGTGTATTGTTTACTTCTTCTTCAATTTTGAATGAAATCGAGGGGACAAGATCGTTAAGTTTATTAAGGAATGAATGGTGATTTTGATTGGTAGGCCAAAGACACAAAATATCGTCAACATATCTAAACCAAGGAAGTCTAAAGTTACATATTTTAGGTAAAAACCGAGTCTCAAAATATTCCATAAACAGGTTAGAAATGATCGGGGACAGTGGATTACCCATTGCGCAACCAAATGTTTGGCGAAAAAACCTACCATTCACAGCAAAGTTAGTGTTGAGGACGCACAATTCAATTAGCTTCATGAAAACATTATTACTTATTGGCAAATCTAAATTCGGCAAATCATCTTTCAAAAAACCTAGTAAGTCATGAACTGGCACTTTTGTAAATAAGGAATTAACATCAAAACTTATTAGTTTGCAAGGTGAATTGTTGTTTCTAATTTTACTAATTAAATCACTGGAGTTTTTTACATGTGAATCAGAGATCGTGCCAACTAAAGGGGATAACAACTTACTAAGCCATTTAGATAATTTATAAGTGGCAGACCCTACTGAACTGATGATAGGACGAAGAGGTTTATCATGTTTATGGGTTTTGAGAAGGCCATACATGTAAGGTAAGGTGGGATTTATAGGGAAGCAGAATGACCGACAAAAGGCAAACCTTAAAAAGAAATTGGATACACTATTTGAAAGAAGTCAATGGACACAGAAAAGTAATCCTGCCTTATTTGAAAACCTTTCGTCTTACAACTTGTCCAAAATTGAACAATTAGTCCTTGGTTTTGGTATTAACTTCTCGTACACTGGTGATTATATTAATGTGATGTCAATAAGCAAAGCGTTCACAAATTTAGAAAAATATTGTACAAACCTGACCCAAGATAACATTCAAATTGCGAGAGGATTCACATACAGTAAGTGTTTTAATCGTCCAAAATCAAACATCCCTAAGTGTTTTAAAGTTGCCCTTAAAAACCTGAAATTAAACAAAGATATTCACATAACCAAGGCTGATAAATCTAATGCTATCGTTATCCTAGACATTTCCATGTACAATGATAAACTTAATGAGTTATTGAATGACAGAAATACGTATGAGCCCCTTGTGAAAGACCCTACTGAAAATACCAATAAAAACTTTAGTGTGAAAATAAACAGTTTGCTTAAGGATAAACCCGATTTACTTAAAATGTTCAAAACTATAAATCCCACCTTACCTTACATGTATGGCCTTCTCAAAACCCATAAACATGATAAACCTCTTCGTCCTATCATCAGTTCAGTAGGGTCTGCCACTTATAAATTATCTAAATGGCTTAGTAAGTTGTTATCCCCTTTAGTTGGCACGATCTCTGATTCACATGTAAAAAACTCCAGTGATTTAATTAGTAAAATTAGAAACAACAATTCACCTTGCAAACTAATAAGTTTTGATGTTAATTCCTTATTTACAAAAGTGCCAGTTCATGACTTACTAGGTTTTTTGAAAGATGATTTGCCGAATTTAGATTTGCCAATAAGTAATAATGTTTTCATGAAGCTAATTGAATTGTGCGTCCTCAACACTAACTTTGCTGTGAATGGTAGGTTTTTTCGCCAAACATTTGGTTGCGCAATGGGTAATCCACTGTCCCCGATCATTTCTAACCTGTTTATGGAATATTTTGAGACTCGGTTTTTACCTAAAATATGTAACTTTAGACTTCCTTGGTTTAGATATGTTGACGATATTTTGTGTCTTTGGCCTACCAATCAAAATCACCATTCATTCCTTAATAAACTTAACGATCTTGTCCCCTCGATTTCATTCAAAATTGAAGAAGAAGTAAACAATACACTACCTTTCCTTGATACCATGATTATAAATAATAATGGTCACTTAAAATTTAAAGTATATAGAAAGCCGACTCTTGTAGATTCCTATATTCATTTTTTCTCCAACCATCATATTAAAGTAAAACTGTCAATTTTTTCAGGTATGTTTCTAAGAGCATTAAGGATATGTAACCCAGAATTCATAGATAACGAATACAAACAAATCTATAATCTAGCCAAGACACTCTGCTATCCTGAAAGTCTTGTTGATCAAAGTTTAGCCAAAGCCGAAAAAACCTTCTATAATATAAATAATAAAGCTCCCTTTTCAAGGAAAAATATCTTAGTTTTGCCATATCATGATGAATTAACACCTCTCACAACATCTCTCAAGAATTTGAATATAAATGTAGTATTCAATTATGAAAACTCCGTCAAGTCGACTTTGATCAAAAACAGCCCTAAAAATGATGCAGGTGGTGTATATTTTATTCCGTGTAAAGGATGTAATGACATATACATAGGACAAACTGGAAAAAGATTAGAGGTGAGAGTTAAACAACACAAACAATCAGTAAGGTCAGCTCAAGAATCTAATGGTATTTTTAAACATAAACAAAGACAAAACCATCATGCAAATTGGGATGAGGCTAAGATGATCTACTGGTCAAGCTGCTATTATGAAAGACTATTTGCCGAGTCCGCCTTGATCAGAGATTGTATAAACACTATGAATCTAAATGATGGCCTTTACAAAATAGATAACATTCTGCTAAATCTCCTCAATGAAAATGATAAAATAAAAAGAGCTAGAAATAGATGTCCAGACCGTCAGATTATAGATTGAAACAGCTTGTTGTTTGAGACCTGACCATTTATGTGAGGTCTATCCTCTTAGTATTAGATTGTACCTTATTAATACTATACACATGAGGTATGATCACTATGTATTTTCTTTGTGTTTTGTTTTGTTTTATAATTTGTGTATAAATGTATGTTTATGTATGTATACAGTACATGTGTGTGTGTGTGTAAGTAGGTGTGTGTATGTATATGTGTGTTTATGTATAATTTATATACTGTGTAGCTGTGAGGGGGATTAGCCAGGTGTGGGCTATTCGTCCTTATAAGTAGGGTTGGATATGGGTAGGATCTGCCTTGTGTGACCTTTCGGCTTTCTGCAGACTCCCATTTTTGGTGTTTCTTTTTCTATTTTTCTTATATATGTAATTTTTATGTGTATGTATGTAATGTATGTGTGTATACAGTATGCATGTTTATATGTATGTATATGTAATTATATGTATTTCTACAGGTATATGTTGTCTTCATATTTACATAAGTTATGATAACAGTTTGAAAGGGATCTGCAAGTTCATTGAGGTGTATCAAATTGTATATATGATTAGATTGTATTGTTAGGCACATTTCAATGTATGTTGTACATATATGTTGTATATAAATTAAGTATGTTCCTAAAAATATGGCAACAGGCAGCAGGCTGGCAACACTTTTTGTATTTATATGCTAGTTAGCAACTCACAGATGATTTAGGACGGGTATTTAAGCCTCACTCTCCCCCTGTTTTCTTGTATTACCCTGAAGATGTCTTGAGAGAATAGACGAAAGCTTGGTGTTCCTTTGTTTCAATTTTCCTAGCGAGTTTTACTACATATATATATATATAATTATATATATATATACTACCGCCAAGGTTTCGGGAGTATAAGGGAATAGCCTAAATTCCATTTTCTCTCCCAGTCCTTGGTAGCTGGATACATATCTTTCTGCCTCACACATCAGGGGTATCAGGAAAACCCCCTTTATAGAACATACACATCCAACTTCACGACATTGCCCTACATCGCTATCCTCTATCCATAACACACTGCTCTTCCCAATTTACAATTGTTAAGAGCAAACCTGGTGGTCCCTCGGATATCCACCCCGGCAAGGTTGGGTCATCGACAGTGGGCCCTTCCGGTCGTCATCATGCGACTGTGTCAACAGCATTGCAACGTCCCAAAGCTGCTCGTCGGTGCAGCTTTTTTTTAGCAATATAAGGGGACTTCACTCTAACATCAATTCTGTACACCAATTTCTTCAAGCAGAATCTCCTACTCTCCTTTTTTTGACAGAGACTCCAGTAACATCCACATCTGACACATCTAGATTTAATTTTCCAGGTTATCAACTGCTCCAAAATTTCAGACCTAAAGGAGGTGTATGTTGCTTCGCAAAATCTGAAATTGCCCTGGAGGAGGTTACTAGTTTCAATTGTCCCTATTTTGATTATTCTATATACAAATTAATTTCTGCTGGTAAATTTAAATACATATGTTGCATCTACCGTTCTCCAAATACTCCTCCAGAGCAAAGTCTTTTTGATGCTCTGTCCTCACAACTCAGTGTCCTCAACTTATATGCTTCTTCTGAAATCACTGTGTTGGGTGATTTTAATGTCCATAATGTTGAATGACTCACTCATTCAGCCAGGACTGATGATGCTGGTCTTGAATGTGAGCTATTTGCAGACTCATTTAATCTCACTCAACTAGTCAACCAACCCACCCGTGTACCAGATAATCCTGATCATAATTCCCACCTACTGGACTTATTTTTGACAACCAATTCAGAAAATTATGATGTTACAGTGAGGTCCCCGCTTGGATCTTCTGATCACTGTCTGATACAGGCCACCTGTCTATCACCTACCACACCTTCCCACTCTAAACCTGTTTTGGTGACTAAATGGCATTACGATAGGGCAGACTGGGAGGGTCTTCAAGATTTCTTTATTGATATTCCCTGGACCTCTTTCATTTCTAATGATGCAAACTCCACCTTGAGCCACAAACAAGATTTTATATACATTGGAATGGAAACTTGTATTCCTCATCAAAAGTACAGTAAAAGATATAATTCACCTAAATGGTTTGACCATAATTGTGCTAGAGTAACTGAACAAAAAGCAATAGCCTACAATGCATACACAAGATCAAAAACACATGAAGCCTTTAATTACTTTAGAAACATCAGAAATCATGCCAAAACTGTATTAAATCTAACTAAATCAAACTTTTTCCACAAGCAGGCAAATAAACTTCTAAATAATCCAAATGATATCAAAATATTTTGGATTACTCTTAACTCATTCAAATCCAACTTCACTACTGTTTCATCCATTCCACCATTAAAATCTCCGACTGGCAATCTTGTAAGTGACCCACGAGGTAAAGCTAACCTTCTTGCGGATATTTTCTCCACCAACGCAACCTTAGATGAAATAAATCAAGATGTCCCTGTACTGAATTTTAATTCGCCTGAAATTCCCTCACTTAAGACCCACACCAGACATGTCAAAACTATTTTGCAGAATCTCTCAGTAGATAAAGCTCCTGGTCCAGATGAAATTCCTCCAATAGTACTTAAGAATTGCTCCTTGGTGCTCGCTCCTGTATTGGCAAAAAAATTCCGTCTGTGTACTCATACCTCATGCTTCCCAGTGTCCTGGAAAGAATCAAACATCCATCCAGTTCCTAAAAAAGGTGCCTCTTTAGATCCATCAAACTACAGACCAATAGCTATAACTTCCACTCTTGGTAAAGTCTTTGAAATTATATTAAATAATCACATAATTAAGCATCTTGAGAATAATAAATTAATCAGTGATAGGCAATATGGTTTTAGACGATGTCGATCAACTGCAGACATTTTTTGCCTTCTTACCATCAAATCAACCAAGCTACATAACAACATGGTGAAACACGTACAATAGCACTGGATATATCAAAGGCATTTGATAGAGTCTGGCATCAATCCTTATTGTCGAAGATGTCACACTACGGCCTTGCATCATTAGTTCCACTAATTTCTTCTTATCTTCATAACAGAAAAATATGTGTAATGGTAGATGGCCTTTATTCTCAATTTCACTCAATAAATGCTGGTGTTCCCCAGGGATCAGTTTTGGCCCAACTCTGTTCCTCATTCATATCAATGATCTCATATCTACCACTCACAATCCAATACATTCCTACGCAGATGACTCAACACTCCACAGTTCCTTCACATTTACCAATTCTTTCACCCAACCCGATCTTATAAATTCAAAACTAAACAATGCAATTTCTCCGAACCAGGACCTTTCTAGAATTAATGAATGGGGACAAAGAATCTAGTTTCCTTTAATGCACAGAAAACCAAGTACATTCAAGTTTCTAACCGACAGAATCTCACTGACTCCCATATATTTTTTAATGATGTAAATATTCCCACTTCTCCTAGTATTGACATTGTCGGTGTAAGATTAACTACTAACCTGAGCTGGGCACATTATGTTAGAAGCATTGCTAAGAATGCCTCTAACAAACTGGGACTACTGTACAGAGTTCGAGAATTCTTCACTGACGAGCAGTTGGCCGTAATATATAAAAGTCATGTGCGTTCTCAGATGGATTACTGTTCACCTCTGTGGAGTGGAAGTGGGAGTGGTTGCATTGAGGCAGTTGGACAAAATTCAAAATAAAGTTATTAGATTAATCAATAACCCTGCAATCACACAGGACCTTCCTACATTATCCATACGAAGAAACGTTGCATCCCTTGCATTATTCTACAGATATTTTCGCAGCAATTGTTCCGAGGAACTTGCTTCAATTGTGCCGCCTCTCCACATCTTTCCCCGTAGAACTAGGGCAGCTGAGAGGGCCCATGAATTTACACTTTCTCCTCCACAATGCAGAACTTCTGCTTATCAAAATTAATGTATCCCCAGAACTACTACTCTTTGGAATTCACTTCCCTCGAGTTGCTTTCCACAAACTTACAATCTACAACAGTTTAAATCCAGTTGTTACAAACATTTTATGAATGGAGGATGCCTTTAGGCACATGGACCTTTTTTGTTTTATCTGAGTTTTTCCTTCCTCCGTTCATTGTCTCTTAAAAAAAAATATATATATATATATATATATATATATATATATATATATATATATACCTGTATATATATATATATATATATATATATATATATATATATATATATATATAATATATATATATATATATATATATATATATATATTATATATATATATACATGTTGAGCGGTACTTGAAAAGTAGACAGAATGGATAAACAAACACCATCTGAGGAAGAGCACTTTATTGACAACGTTTCGCAGATAGCTGTGACCTGATGAAGCTATCTGCGAAACGTTGTCAATAAAGTGCTCTTCCTCAGATGGTGTTTTTTATCCATATACTGTAGCCTATATGCATTTTTTCATCCGACCTTTAATTGAAAGATCATATCACCACTCATGGTGTCCCAGAACTTACGTGTGCTCAACCGTCTCGGTATGTTCTTCACCTCTGCACAGCTTCTTGCTCTGTGTAAGGGAATAGTGCGCCCATGTATCGAGTAATGTTCGCATGTGTGGGAAGGTTCCACTCTTTCCGCACTTAACGAAAGAGTAGTCAAAAGCATTTCGTCTCATTAACTCATTTCCTCTTACTAGTTCCCTAAAACTCTTTCTACACGCCGCAATGTTGCATCTTATTCACTCTTGTATCGTTATTACAACAATCAATGTTTTTCAGAGGTCTCTCAGAGCATTTCCCCTACCTTGCAGTAAGTGTGAGGTACCCTACTTTCAACACCGTCCCACACCTATTCTGTCCAACTCTCCAACCAAAGAATTAGCAAAATTTCTTGGTCTTTCTACTAACAAGTGCACTCTGGAACTCTCTCCCTCAATCAATCTTTCCTTCACCCTATGACTAATATTGCTTTAAACGTTGTGTATTCAAGCATTTTGACCCCAACGTCGCTTAAATTTGGCTCTGTCACTCTTTTGGCTTTAGGAGAGACACTTGTTACAGGCAGTATGCCTTGTGTCTCCTTCATACACATAGAAAATGGCAGAGAGAGAGAGAGAGAGAGAGAGAGAGAGAGAGAGAGAGAGAAAGTATACGTTTTCTAACTCTCTCACATACTGTACTGCATAAATTACCACACTTTGCTTTCATTTCAACCACACTTGCTAATTATAATATTCTACTCTGCTTTATGCCAACGCTCGCGCTTTCTCTCTCTCTCGCCTTCCACTTTTCTGTTTTTCGAGTTCTAATTTATAATCACGTATACTCATGTAAGGAGGCTATAAAGCACCTAACTTCTGATCTCTCTACTAGCATTAATTGGGTCAGAAAAAATCTTGTTACCTTCAATGCTTCCAAAACTCAATTTCTACATTTGTCTACTCATCAC
>JBAKBP010016047.1:0-12500 GCA_037953745.1 Lithodes maja
GTTGAAAACAATTTAAGTTATAGGATGAGGGAAAGATGGATTCAGGAAGAGAGGTTCCAGAGCTCAGACTTAACTCTATATACTACCTCAGATCCTTCTTAAACTGCACAAAATCGTGTAAATAAAGCAGGGATCAAATGAAAAAAAGACGTTCCCGGTAGAGAAGGGGTAAAGCCGGTATCACGAGCGCTTTTATAGTCAACATTCCATGATCACCATTTTTTTTGGCAACATTTCTGGAATATTTTACACTGGTATCGGAAACTAGACTGTTGGTAGATGAATTTAGGTGACCGAAATATTTTAAATGTTTACCTCATAAGCTGCCAGACCAGTGTTGAGTATAAAATATGTTGAGTGAAAAAGCGTTCGTGTGATACCGGCTTTAAGACGAGCATCCGACTTCATAGACTGGTGTGAAATAAGCTAAACGTGGGATTCCCGGGTTGGTATTGAATTCAAGTCTATTCAATCCGCGAACCAGCTGGGTGGGGGGGGGGGGGGTGTGTCTTTGAGGCGAGGGGGGCCCCGCATTGGTAGAAAAGTTGGGGCTAATTAGTCGGTGGGAGGGGGGCTTTGTAGTCAGGCCAGGCGGGGTTTGGGCCGAGCTAGGACGGTGATAGGAAGTGATAGGTTGGGTTAGGTCAGGCTAGGTTGATTGTGGGGCTGTTTAGGTTATCTAGGATTAGGTTGAATTGGGCTATGTTAGGTTGAGTTAGGTTGATTTGGGTTATGTTAGGTTGTCTCGGAATAGGTTGAGCTAGGTTAGGTCAGGTCAGGTTGTATTTGCTTCACTAGATTAGGTTGAGATGGCAAGGTTAGGTTAGGTTAGGTTGATTTGGAATATTTTAGGCTGTCCCGGATTAGGTTGAGCTAGATTGGGTTAGGTTAGGTTGAATTGGATTTTGTTAGGTTGTCAAAGATTAGGTTGAGGTAGGTTGGGTTAGTCAGGCTAGGTTGGATTAGGGCCCCGTGGTTTATGGTCACCGGACAATGGGAACCGAATTGGACGACCTCCCATCTCGTCCAGGCCCGTGTATCCGAATCACCCCCATCAGTCATCTGAGGGAGGGGGGGGGGGGGGGGGGGGGTTTCCGGGCCACCTCCACCTCCTCCTTCACCTCCTCCAACAGCTCCTCCTTCACTTCTTCCTCCACCTCCTTCTCCAGCACCTCCACTCCTCCACCTCCTTCACCAACAGCTCCTCCTCCACCTACAGCACCTCCACCTCCTCCTCCTAGAAAACAGAGAGATAAGATAGGGTGATCAGTGTGAGTGTTGTCTGGCTTGTGTTATCTTCAAGTCTGGTCCGGGCTGGGGTACGTAAGAGAGAGAGAGAGAAGAGAGAGAGAGAGAGAGAGAGAGAGAGAGAGAGAGAGAGAGAGAGAGAGAGAGAGATAGATATGAATTGTAGACCAGAAAACAAAAACTAAATTAAAGAACAATAAAAATAACAACATAGGGAAGAAAGTGAGAGAGAGAGAGAGAGAGAGAGAGAGAGAGAGAGAAGAGTATGATGCTAGACAGAAAACAAAAACTAATTAAAGAACAATAAAATAAACAACATAGGGAAGAAAGGAGAGAGAGAGAGAGAGAGAGAGAGAGGAGAGAGAGAGAGAGATTGCTAGACAGAAAACAAAAACTAATTAAAGAACAATAAAATAAACAAGAAAGGAGGAGAGAGAGAGAGAGAGAGAGAGAGGAGAGAGAGAGAGAGAGAGAGAGACGACAGAAAGAGACGGAGAGAGCGAAGACATGCGGTACCGGAATATCACGAAAGAGCTAAAGAAATAGGAGAGAGAGAGAGAGAGAGAGAGAGAGAGAGAGAGAGAGAGAGAGAGAGAGAGAGAGAGAGAGAGAGAGCGAAGACATGCGGTACCGGATATATTATTGCTAAACGGAAAAAGGAGACTAAAGAAATGAGAGAGAGAGAGAGAGAGAGAGAGAGAGAGAGGACATACCGACACGGATATAAATGATTGCTAGAAGGAAATAGGAAACTAAGAAAAGAGCAATAGAAGAAACAACATGGGGAAGAGAGGAAGGTATGAGTTGGAGAGGGAGGGAGGGAGGGAGGAAGAAAGAGGGAGAGAGAGAGAGGACATATGGAAACGGAATTAAATGATTGCTAGGTGGAAAAAGGGAACTTAGAGTAATAGAAGGAACGAAATAGGGCAACAAAGGAGTGAGGGAGAGAGGACGGGGAATAATTGGAGAGGGAGGAAGGGAGAGCGGGAGAGAGGAAGGAAGGAGTTGGAGAGGGAGGAAGGGAGGAAGGAAGGTAGAAGCAAGGAAGACTCAAGAGGAAAAGTAGGAGAAAGAAAGAGGGAGAGGGAGAGAAACAGGGAGGAAGGAAGGAGAGAGGGGAGAAAGAGAGAGGGAGCGAGGAAGACTGTCAAGAAGAATACTAGGAGAAAGAAAGAGATGGAGAAAGAGAGAGAGAGAGAGAGAGAGAGAGGGGGGGAGAGGAAGGGAGGTAGGGAGAGAGGAGGAGGAAAGAAGGAGCTAGAGAGGGTCTTAAAATACTGGGAGAAAAAAGAGGGAGGGAGGGAGAGAGTACAAAGGAAATCAAGCAACACAGATCTAGCGACTCTTCTAGGTTGCTTGCACTCTATATCACTTGGAAAGAGAGGGAGTTACAAGGAGTTAAAAGTATATCAGAGACATTAACCCCTTCACCACCATTACGTAAATGTCATCATATTCTGGTTATCATTATACGATTTCCTTTAGTTGCAATCTACCTATACGACTCAAATGGGTCAATACGATCTCAATAAACCCTCTTAGTAACATAGGTCCTTCTTAAACTACATACAATCAGCTACTGTTAGCCAGAATCCAAGGTAAAAAGTACTTCATGGTGCTGAAGGGTTAAGGGTCATTCGGGGGAGATACTGGAAGTGGAAGGAGATAGATTGTTTAGTGCACTACACTTAACCCTCTCAAGTTCTTAATGCAATTTTGAGCCTATTAGGGATACTTTAAAACCTTTGTTACCATCAGGGGTATTTATAAACCATTAGTTTAGTTACTTTAACCTCTGCAGTTGTCTTTGAGTTAGCTGTGGGCAGAAAACTAATTTTGGAGAGGTAATTATAAGAGTGAGAGAACTCTATTTCTTATTGCTAATCTGGCAACCTCTGCGTCATATGTCGTGAGAGGGTTAATACAGAGTGTGCAAAATACTATCTAGACTCTCTTCTTGAACTGCTCTACTGAAGAACTGTTTACAATTTCTGAGGGAAGTTTGGTCCAGGTAGAACAGATCTTGTATGTGAAAAAGTTTCCACAGATACTAGTGCTGAACCTTTTCAATTCTACTTTCCAGCCATGGTTGCGTATGCATTCATATTGAGCCTTAACATTCTCTCTAAACAGAAACAAGAGAGAGAGAGTGAGAGAGAGAGAACTCGAGACAGGAAGGAGAAACCGAAAAATTGTTGGTGAATTTCAAGAGGCAAGAGAGAAAGGCGAGTCGGGACTAAATTGAAGAGGAAATGAAGAAATGAATCTTAAGGAGAGAGAGAGAGAGAGAGAGAGAGAGAGAGAGAGAGATAGAGAGAGATGTGAAGCCAAGGATATATAGACAAAAAAGCTGGAATGGATAGGTAGGGAACAATTTGAGAGAGAGAGAGAGAGAGAGAGAGAGAGAGAGAGAGAGAGAGAGAGAGAGAGAGATATAGAGAGAGAGAGAGAGAGAGAGAGAGAGACCATACAAATACTATATATACCCAATAATTGTAAACGATATAGAAACAAAAGATTAAACGGATGGATAGAACTATACAGTATATGAAGGAATGAAGGGTGAACATACATGAGAGATAGAAACAACTGAAAACAAGACAAATCAACATGGATAACTAATATATCTAAAACCTATATATATATAAAGTCGTATATAATTAATAGCTATAAACATAAAGAGCACAACTTTCAGAAAATATTTGAGAAGAAATGTGGGAAAAGTTGGGTCTATAAAAATGGTCTGGAAAGAGTGGGGAAGTACACTGAGTTACAAGGAATAGTTAGTATCACAGAGGCCTTGCGACCCATTCCGAGGAGATACTCGAAGTGGAAGGAGAGATATTGTTTAGTGCACTACACTTACTACAGAGTGTGCAAAATACTGTCTAGACTCTCTTCTTGAACTGCTCTACTGAAGAACTATTTACTACTTCGAAGGGGAGTTTGTTCCAGGTAGAACAGATCTTATATGTGAACAAGTTTCCGCATGTAATAGTGCTGAACGTTTTCAATTCTAATATCCAGCCATGGTTGCGTGTTGTATTCATATTGAGGCTAAACATTTTGCTATAAACCACATTCACAACCCATTAATTATATTTTTAAAACTTCAATAAGAGAGAGAGAGAGAGAGAGAGAGAGGAGGGACTCAGAAAGAAAGAGAGACAGAGACCGAAAGAGAGAGAGAGAGAGAGAGAGAGAGAGAGAGAGAGAGAGAGAGAGAGAGAGAGAGAGAGAGAGAGAGACTAATGAAATCCATAAACCAGTTAAAAGTTAACAGAACCAGAAAACAAATTCTATTACTGGGTGTGTGTGTGTGTGTGTGTGTGTGTGTGTGTGTGTGTGTGTGTGTGTGTGTGTGTGTGTGTGTTCTGTGTGTGTGTGTGTGTGTGTCGTTTTTTTTTTTGAGTGTATGTATGTGTGTTTATGTTTTGTGTGTGTGTCTGTTTTGTGTGTGTGTGTGTGTGTATTGTGTGCGTGGTGGCCGGTACTGTAAGGCCTAACACTGTAAGCATAACATCTTCTCAGTATTATAATATTATGGTTTATTTATGAGAGGTCAAATTCTATAGGGCCATGACTTCCCATAAGGTATGGTAGCTTTATCCTGTATCTTAAGGGGGGATGGGCGTATTTATTTGCTCATAGATATATATTTGTATATTTGTTTTAGTTTCCTCCCTAAACATTCATCAAACTTTAAAAATAAACATGCCAAGACCCTCCTTCAAGATATATTTGTAAATTTTTCGATAGAAAAATATCCAGGCCGAAGGCCCGTACCTCTTAAGTTAATGGCTCGCTATCGCTCGCCAGGAAAAAATCGATACCTAAATAACACGAAAAGTCTTAATATTGATAAAAATAATGGGGTGAAAGGTCTTAAAATCGCCGAACTAATGAGCCGAACGTCTTAAGCTCTGAAGAAACTAATGGGGCTAAACATGAAGAAGAGGGCCCAGAAAAACGACCCATCTCCCCTTAACTTCCCCCCCCCCCCCCAACCCTTGCACATCATACTGCCCAACAACGCTCTCACTATACCCTGTTTCAAGTAGGTAGTCCAAAAATCCTGATCCCTATCCTCTGTAACTCATAATGGACTGTATATTTCCACATTTATTCCCTAGCTGACCCTTCCCAATTAGTAGAAATATTAGCTTAAATACTAGAGTCGTTTTAGAGGTATATAGAGTTGAATGTTCAAGCATTTTGGACTAAACTACTACTACATTTTTGTTTATATAACTTCTCCAACACCAAATCTAAGCTCCTCCCTATCTCTGAATCTTCCACCATTCACTGGCGGGTGATAGCCATCATCAGCCAATCAACTGCAAGTGATACCGACTCCCAGCCAATCACCGCCAAGCGATAACCTCCTCTAGCCAATTACAGCTAAACGATAACCTCCTACAGCCAATCACAGCTAAGAGATAACCTCCTCCAGCCAATCAGCATTGTAGTGCCCCAGTGTTGGGGTTATCAGTCCATCTCTGAAGTGGCACGAGAGTACCACGTGACCCGGGCCATATAACCCTGGGAAGAGAAGAGCTAGGCAGACAGAGGGTGATAGCTGGTGGTGAGGAAGAGATGGAGAGTAAGGAGGAGGAGGAGGAGGAGGAGAACAAGGAGATGGAGGAGGAGGCAGAGCAGAAGTAAACAGGAGGAGGAGGAGACAGAAGAACAAACGTAGGAGAAGGAGGCAAAGAGTGGAAGCTGGTGGTGTGGAAGACAAGGAGATGAAGGAGGAGGAAAAGAACAACAAACGTAAACTGGAGGAGGAGGAAGGGGAGATGAAGGAGGAGGAGGAGGCAGAGCAGCAAATGTAAACAAAACACATCTGATATGGAGGTGAGTATTTGGCCTTATTAGGATTATGCTGAAAATATACAGTTGCCCACATAAGTTCTGTTCCTCGTCGTAACATAGTATTAATTAATTGCGAGTATGGTTTCTTTTAATTATCAGTTTACTAATCAGGGAGTACACCACTGCATAAGAACTACTCGTAATTCAGTCATGTGCATTATGTTTCTATGTATAAGATCACACAGAGGAATCAAACTTATGTAGGCAACAGTACTTTGTCGTATCTTATCTCATCAGCTTACTAATGCGTCTATTGATTATAAATTTAATTCCTTTTTGTAACTTTTTGTCTCGTCAATCTTCTAAATGCTTTTGTGATTGATATTGTCTTAGTTTTGTATCTTATTTAATCATATTTAATAATTATTCATGATTGATAGTATATTTAAGGCTTATGCTGCAATACCTTCACCTTGAATAATGCCTTCCAATATCCATATAATATATACAATGCACTTAATTGTTGTATTTTGTTCCTTGTATTAAACTTTTAAAAAATTGTATTCTCTATAGCATGTGTGGCACGGCTGCAGAGAGAGGAAGGGAGTTACAACCAAACCCTCACATCACCAGCCCTCCTGATCACCTACAACATCTGCCTCAGCATCCCAAACATCTGCCTCAACAAGACACCTAACTCAATTGTCACATGTCTCAACACCCCAAACATCTGCCTCACCTGTCCCCTTCGGCTCCACCCATCCCCCAAATCTGCCACTGAAGATGCCTGACCTTAGTCCAAATTCTTAATTTCTGCCAACACCCAACAAACTTCCCGCTACAAGTACAATCGGCCAATAAGTGAACTCTCGGCACCAAGTATATTTTGATCAATAATTGGTACCCGCAATATCTAAACTTGATTTATTCATTTCAAGTGAGATATACAAACATTGTCCAACACTTTCCCACCCTATTCTACATCTGGCAGACATTAATACAGCAGAGAGTCAGCCAAACGTAATGACAACTGAGACATGACTTATTAGCGCCACCATACACCACTTTCTAAATATCATAATTTTCTGATTAGTCCTCGCCTATACTCTCAGGTATGTTCCAAACAAGTATTTCAGAATTGCCCATCATTATGTGCTGTGATATTAAGAGCCCCCAAATATCCATCGTCTCCCACATAACACCTCCAAGAAATATACTTCCTTATAATTCAACCTCTGAAACCTTCAACAAAACTTCCCACAAAATCCGTCAAGCAAAATACGGCCAGCTGGAAAAGACGATATTACACGAGAGCTTTTATGGTCAACATTCGATGATCAACATTTCTGGAATATTTTGCATTGGTATCGGAAACTGGAGTGATAGTAGATTAATTTAAGTAACCGAAATATTGTAAACTTACTCCTCATAAGCTGCCAGACCAGTGTTGAGGATAAAAGTTGAGGGAAAAAGCGTTCGTGTGATACCGGCTTCAAGCATTCACAGTCTTCCCTATTTGATGTCCGTTAAGTCAACTAGTTATTGAAGACATTGTGATATCTGAATAACTTTTTGATCGCTGTTCCTGATCAGTTCAAAGAGATCGGCCCTAGAGTGTTTGTTGTGTTCAGTGTGTTTGTTAGTGCTTTGAATAGGATATTTGTGTTTGTTTTTCTTGCTTAGTTTGTTTGTAATGTTGTTTAGTTTGTTTGTTAGTGTTTTGAAAGGAAATGTGTGTTTGTTTAAAGTTGCCTGTACGTAAGTGCCATTATCCAATCGTATTTGTTTTGTGCTTCCATACTTGTTTAATTTGTTGTCTGTTCAACGAGTTCGAATATTTTCATTGAACGATCTAAGCCTACATGGGCTAAGAAATAGGGTTTCAATGTAGTTATTTTGTCTAACTTATTATTCATTATTATTATTATTATTATTATTATTATTATTATTATTTATATTTGTTTTAGTATTAGTAGTATTTTTAGTATTATTATTACCATTATTACTATTATTTTTCCATCTGTCATTATTATCATTATATATATGGCATCACCGGAGTATTTAATCGGTGTTGCCCCGGCCACTTTGATCCATGTACTTATGGAGTCTGAAAAGTATAAACAAATCGAATATATTTTCCCAATATAATTTTCTCTTCAGTGTATTTGTAACCAACTCATGAATCTTCAGTGTATTTGTAACCAACTCATGAATCTCCTCGGCGGTGATTCTTATGATTCTTTTGGATTCATGTTAATTCGTGTGATTCGTATGATTCATGTGATTCGTATGATTAACCCCTTCAGCACCATGACGTAATTTTCATCCTATTCTGGTTACCATTCGACGCTTTTTCTTTAGTTTGTGATTTACCTAAAAGACTCAAATGGGTCAATACGATCTCAATAAACCCTCTTAGTAACATAGGTCCTTCTTAAACTGTATAAAGTCATCTAATTTCATCCAGAATTAAAGGTAAAAAGTCGTCCTGGTGCTAAAAGGGTAAACTGTGCTGTGTTAAGCCGGTATCACACGAGTGCTTTTTCCCTCAACATTTATCCTCAACACTGGTCTGGCAGCTTAGGGGGTCAACATGTATACTATTGGGGTTGCCTAAATTCATCTACCATCAGTCTAGTTTCTGATATCAATGGAAACTATTCTAGAAATGTTGCCAGAAAAATGTCGAATGTTGAGTATAAAAGCTCTCGTGTGATACCTGCTGAAGTGCTATCATGCCCCACTGATCTCAAGTGCTGATAACAATAAAGTGACTTGTAATTATGATGAGTGTTTGTTATTAAGACCTTATAATTATGCTGGCTTGGAAACCATTACTGCTCTCTAATACTACACACTCAAATTATTATAACATCAAAGATAGAGTTAAGCTAAGGGTTTATATATATATATATATATATATATATATATATATATATATATATATATATATATATATATTATTTTTACTTATTATTTTTACTTATATATTATTTTCTTAGTTTCCTCCCTTGACTTCCATCAAGCTTAAAACACATCCCCAAGTTCCCTAGTCACGATAAGTTCGAACATTTTTCGGTAGAAAAATTTCCCGGTTTCTCGCTCTCAATCGCCACGAAAAAATCTACATCTACTGTATGTCACAAAATATCTTAATATTGACAAAGATATGGGGAGAAAGTTCTTCAAACCGCTAAACTAATGGAGCGAACGTCTTTAAATCTCATAACTAATGGTTCTAACCATGAGGGAGAAGGGGGTCCAGAAAAACCCTATATCCCCCTTAAGTAGAACAAATGTGAACGAATACATATTATAACCAGAATAATAATGTTACTTTTCAATAATAACATGATAACAATACAAAGCAAACTAGATATATAGTTAAATTGATATAAATTGATGAAAAGAAGAAAGCATATAGAGAGTGGTTGGGTAGTAGAGGGAATGAAGATTCCGAGAGACAGAAACGAGCGAGGTACGTGGAGAGTAAGAGGGTGGTGAAGAGAGTAGTGAAGGAAAGTAAGAGAAGAGTAGATGAGGAATTTGGAAGGAATCTGAGTGTAAAATGGAGGGAGAGTAAGAAACTGTTCTGGAAAGAAGTCAAGAAAGTTAAGGAAGGTAGCAAGGGAAACAGTAAGGGTGTGAAAGATAAGAATGGGAGAATGCTAGCCGAGAAGCAAGAGAGAGTCGAAAGATGGAGGGAGTACTTCAAGTGAGTTGCTAAATGAAAGGAATGAAGAGCCAGCAAACATATCTGGATATGGTATGGGAGGGAGGAAGAAGAGAAGTAGTGGAGGAGGAGGTGGGGATCAGCAGGTCAGAAGTGTGGGAAGCCATGAAAAGAGTGAAGTTGGGGAAAGCACCAGGAACAGATGGAGTGTGTGGGGAAATGTTGAGGTATGGTGGTGAGATAGTGATAGAATGGGTATGGAAAATGTGCAAACTAGCATGGGAGAAGGGGAGTGCACCCGATGACTGGAAGACTGGCATAATAGTCCCCCTATATAAGGGCAAAGGGGAAAGAGGAGTGTGTGGTAACCACCGAGGAATATGTCTTCTAAGCGTAGTAGGGAAGGTATACAGTAGGGTAGTGATTGAGAGAGTGAGAGTGAGAACGGAGAAATGGATAGGCGACGAGCAGGGAGGCTTTAGGAAGGGAAGAGGATGTGTAGATCAGATTTTTACCCTGAATTGTGTTGTGGAGAAGTATCTGGAGAAAAAACAAAAGGTGTATGTTGCCTTTATGGACTTGGAGAAGGCCTATGACAGAGTGGATAGAGAAGGTTTGTGGAAAGTACTTAGAATATACGGAGTAGAGGGCAAGTTGCTGAAAGCAGTGAAGAGCATGTATGAGGGTGCAAAGGCGGCAGTACGTGTGGAGAGTGAGCAGAGCGAGTTCTTTGACCTGAATGTTGGTTTGAAACAGGGGTGTGTGATGTCCCCGTGGTTGTTTACTGTATATATGGATGGAGTTATGAAAGAAATACTATCAAGAGCAGTGGATGTTGGTGTATCGCTGAAAAGGGAGGAATTGAGTGGAAGCTACCTATACTGCTGTTTGCGGATGATACAGTTCTGATGAGTGATAATGAATGGGAGTTGCAGGGTCTGGTAAATGAGTTTGGAACAGTGTGCGAAAAACGGAATTTGAAGGTAAATACGGGGAAGAGCAAGGTTATGGTCTTCGAAAGGGGTGAAGTCACAGAGTGTGAGGTGAAGCTGAACGGTCAGGCTATGGAGATCGTCAACTCTTTTAAGTATCTGGGCAGTGTGTTGAGTAAAGATGGGACTATGGATGAAGAGGTGCGGGAGAGGGTACAACAGGGAAGAGGGTTGTAGGAACGCTAAAAGCAGTAACAAGAAATAGGGTGGTCAGTATGGAAGTGAAGAAGTCCTTGCATGACAGTGTGGTAATCCCGACACTGACTTACGGGAAGCGAAGCATGGACGTTGGTTGAGAGACTCAGACCAAGAGTGAGAGCAGTGGAAATGAATTACTTAAGGAGTGCGTGCGGAATTACATGGAGGGATAGACAGGACTAATGAGGAAGTAAGAAGGAGGTGTGGTGTGGAGGTAGATGTGCTGGAAAGTGTGAAAAGGAACAACTTGAGATGGTTCGGCCATATGGAACGTATGGAAAGCGAGAGAATGACTAAGAGGGTGTACGAGAGCGAGGTGGAGGGACAGAGGGGGAGAGGTAGACCGAATATGAGGTGGAAGGATGGAGTGAGGAACTACATGAATGAAGGCGGTGCTGGTTGGGGGGAGGGGCGTCGACTGACTGGGGACAGAGGTGCATGGGGGCGGTTCGTTCGTGGCCACCCCTTCGGGATCACGGCGTCAGGCAATAGATAGATAGATAGATAGATATAATATGAACCAAAGCATAGAAAACATTAATTGTGTGACTTTATAATAGTACAATAATTCTAATATAATAAACGCTAGAGTTTAAGTTAAGTCAAATAATAACCTCTATAAATAACACTATACAACACAAACAATAACATTATAGTGACGTGTGTTTATGAAGTTAAGTGGAGATTGGCGTATTTATTTGCATACTGTTTTATGTTTTATATTTGTAATGTGTTTAGTTTCCTCCCTAGACCTCCATCAAGCTTAGAAAAACACCCCCTAGACCCCCCTTCAAGATAAATTTGTAATTTTTCAGTAGAAAAACGTCCCAGCCGAAGGCCGGTTACTCTAAAATTATAGGCTCGCTATGGCTCGCCAGGAAACAAATCGACATCTAAATGGCGCGAAATATCATAAAATCGCCAAACTAATGGGCCGAATCTTATATAATCTAAAATGGCTAAACATAAAGGAAAAGGGGCCAGAAAAGCCAGCCCATCCCCCCCTTAATAGAATTAAGATCTGAACAAAAATATTATGAAATAATATTAAATAATGTCACGCTATGAAGTAGCACTAAAGAATGTAAGATCGGTTGTGAATTAATAATCATCAATTAATAATCATCAATTAATAATCATCAATTAATAATCATCAATTAATAATCATCAATTAATAATCATCAATTAGGGATATTAAAGTGAAAAATATAGGAATAAAATTATGTTGGAACTATAGATGTATACAATTATATCCAATAATAATAAAGATATACGTAATTAATTAAATCAGTAAATTTAGTTATACATGTGGTACACCCAGGATTTAGTTATACATGTGGTACACCCAGGATTCGAACCTAGGACACTCACACTGAAGTCCAGCGCACTAACCATTACGCTATCAAGAACAAGCTAAAAAGTTTAATAAAATACTGTGAACATTAACCCCTTCAGCACGATGACGTCTTTTTACCTTTTATGCTGGCTAAAGTTAGACTATTTTATGCAGCTTCAGAAGGACCTATGTTAATCAGAGAGTTTATTGAGATCGTGTTTATCCCTTTGAGTCCTAG